>CM068593.1:12735032-12967532 GCA_035048485.1 Pteria penguin | reverse complement strand
TCATGAAGGTAGAATAATATATAAACTTACGTTTCGGGACTTTATCCTCGGAGTTGCCGCCAGCATCTGATGAAAAATTGTTGAAAATGGTTTGATTAGGTTTTCCTGTCAATAAAAGCTCAATATGAAACAAATCCATAAAATTCAGCAAGGAAAAACAAAAAGCTGTACAACAAACGTAAGGAGTATCTCCCTCATGCATAGCTCTGTCCTTAGATAGATTATTTGGATCACCTTTCGGTCAGTTTGGCTTCAACACTGCTCTTCATATATTTGAGAATTCCAATCATTCGGCCACGAGCATCACTGAAGAGACATAACTTGTCGAAATGCGCACATGGTGCACAAAATCAAATGGTATATATGTTCTATATTTATTGTTTATGAATGATTCAAACCGAAGCTAAAAATTTAGTGAAGACCTCAGGATTAATTTAAAAGGGATTTTTATTTTTTGCTTGTGAAGACATCTATCATAAATTACGTTTGAGTTGAGACAAAGACAAAATATATCAACATGCATTTTAAATTCGACTGCTTGAAAATTATTTTACAAAGGAATAGCTCCCTCATCGATAGGCGTTCATATATGATATATCAGGCAATTAGCTTCCTCTTTTATTGATTGAACTCCGCATTTCTTTCGTAACCAGCGCGGGGCAAGGGCAGTAACTCAATGTATGTTTTAAGAGGTAGATAAATGTATATAATTAGTGTTAAACATACAAAGTGAAGAATGTGTGATTCACAGTATTACTACCCTCAATTCAAACCCTACCTTATTATGATAATCACCGTCAGTAGAAGACTTTGAAAGAATCTGTTTTAGAAAGTTGAGATTCTTGCCGTCATTGCTGTGCATCAAATTAGCATCGGGAAAAAATTTATTATATTCATGAAGAGAAGCGCACCTTTCTTATTTAATTTCTTGTTATACAATAATCATTTCGGTTTGTTGGTAGGTGTTTTACGTCGCTTTCAACAATAATGTTGTCAATATTTCATTTATATCGTGACATGGAAGAAGGAGGTTACCGACCCCTGAAATATAATGACGCAACCCGGGAATCGAACCCGGATCGTCGCCAAGCGCTTAACCACTACACCAAGACTGTCCCTAAAATTCATTCAGACTCTTCAAAATATCAAATAAAGTGCATAGCAACGACTGCTGAATTTCTTACTATGAGCTACGTGAAAACGATTACAATGATGGTAACGAGGATAAAAGCATCAGATGGGTGCGTACATGTGGGTTTCAAAATATCAGGATTTCATGGCTAATTATGATTTTCATGTTCAGTGTATTATGGTAATTCATTTTTGGTAATAATTATGGTTTTCTTCCTCAATTTCCTTATTCTTTGGTATTTCAATATGTACGCTGACCCGTATTGAAAATATGAATACAACCAAAGAATATTAGTTAAGCATATGCAGGTTTCAATTAATATCATAAAAACCTTATTATGAATACTATTTAATTAAATTGTCAGTTTCCAAATTAAAAAATATCATGTTCATATTTGACGAAAAAAATGACTGTCCGAAGCTGAAGCCGTAACTATATTATTATGAAGGATATTTACGAAATTTTATATGTTTCTCTTTTAAATTTTGCTGTTGATATCCATGGCAGTGTTTGTTGTTGATTTATTTATAATAATTTTACATTTTAATTTTTATTTTTATGTTACTCCATAATTATTTCACATATATGATGACTTGCATTAAAATTATACGTTTGCGACGGACCCACCCGAAGCAGTGAGGGATTTTTACATGCCATGCCTACCGTAACACAGGTCCCGAGTTTTACTGCCTCATCTGAAAGACAGATCATCAATTTGTTCAAGGGTGGATCGAACATGAGTCCTCCTGATCACAAGCAGGGTATCTTAGTGTTTGTAATACTGCCAGTTCAAATACCTTCATCAACAGGAATGGATTTAAAAATTCTCAATTCCACAAATACATGCACCGTAAAGACAAAACGATCCAAATATTTTAAAAACATTAATATATCAATAATTAGTAACCTACGCCGTCTCAAAAACATAACCAACACTCTTTAATACTAAATTATTTCAGATAATACACTTACGAAGACAAAGACAAATTAAACCTCTTCATTACTTAATGCCGAAACTGTGAAAATCCAAAATATTCACATGCGAACATATTAAGACACTGACAGAACACATGTAGTAAAATGAAAATATTCTTAGAATGAATAAGGAATTCTTCACCACCTAAGAATTAAGTGAAGTGAGCTTTTTCTGTTTTCTTCAAGCCATACCCGACATATATAAGTAACAGATAATATATTTGCAAAAAGTAATATATCCCATTATATAACTATCTAATAAACATAGATGGATAGTCACGTTAAAGATGAAGAAACTATTTCCGAGTTGTCGATTACACGTTGATATTACCATAAAAAGCACGTGAGTACCCAATTTCAGAATTTCAATTTATACAAATCGAAATGCAAATTTGTCTTTTAAATTTTGAATAGAAATCAGTTTTCCCTTTAGCTTGTTCTCTTGTAATTCTTGCTTTTAGCAAATGATCACGTGCTTGCGGACAAACCATTTTATTTAGATTTAAGCGATAGAAAAAAAAGAGAGTAAGAAAATATCCATTATTCATTAATAATCCTTAATAAACAAACCTGTAAGATTCTTTTGAAAATGTTGCCTTCCATTGTCCATTATGTGAAAGTCTGGATCCTTTGAAGAATATACAGTACACTTTTCTTTAACATTTAGGGGATTGAATGAGTAACTTTCACATGCGTGATTTAGTTCGCAAAGCACTCCACAATAGATGCTTGAAGGAATATTAGCTGTTAAAAGTATCGAGGAGGATGCCTCCATATTCGTGTTTGATGCATTATTGATATAGAGACTGCCACTGACCAAGGTGACTTGTAGAAAATACCATAGAAATGCACTCATTGTGTCGACAAATATTGTGCTTAGAATTTTATATATGATAGAAATATATTATTATATTGCTTATGGTACTCGATGTCATGAGCATCAACAAAGTTCCATCCAGGTAGTAAGTGATTGCCCACGATCGAAACAGACCAACTCCTGTGCTGATCCTATATATACATTTGTAGGTAAAAGAGAGAAATACATTTTACTTTGAGCAGCCAATCAGATATGAGGAGATGTCAATATCTATATCTAGCTTCTGGTTGTATCACGCCCGGATTGTTTGGTTTACCATTGTCTTTTACAATAATGTATAAATCTAGAATATATATATACGTATCTAAATTAAGTACATTACACGCGTAGTTCGACAATTTATGCCCTCCTCAGTGCTGTTTAAGGTTTAAACGATGGAAATCGAATGTGTTTATATTTGCAATCAAGTGCACTTAATAACGAATTGACTTACAAGTAAGAAACCTATCTAAGGACAGGACAATGCAGGAAGGGGATAATCATTATTTCTAAAATAATATTAAATATTTCTAATTTAGTTGTTCTGTGATTTCTATTGTCCAGTAAATGTAACAGCAAGAATTAGACGTAGAGAAACATCTATCTGCTAGGACTTGGAATGTGTTGTATATGTTTTCGTAAATGCTTATTTATGGGTGAGAATATTTATCATCTACAGACATTGGGTAACAGCTGTCACAACGGACAATTTTAATACCACACTCCTGTTTTATTTAGATAATAAACTATCAAAGACTTCTGTTACTAAATCCAGTGACCCAATAGAGATACTTTTTCTTTTGCAATTAATATGAATATTTTTTCGAGATTATTTCAAAACGTACCTGGTTTTCCTAATTCTGTTTTTGTTTTTTATCCTTTTTGTATTTGTTTTTGTGATTTTTTTAATGTGCGCAATATGAAATTTCCTATATTTATCAATGGACTTATTATTTATCTTTTTCTTTGTGCACTGGCACTGTACTTCAAATCTAAGGATCTGGATTCGATTCCAGCTGTCGACACGGATCTTTCTAAGGTGACTAATCATCATTCGTCTCTTTATCGTTCTTTTGAGATCAATAGTAGTGTCAAGTAGTTTATGTTGTCATCACTGCCCGAACGGATATGTCTTATAGGACAAAATTATGACAAAGTGCATCAGGAAAATGCCGACATATAACTGCAATACCTATGAAGTGACGTAAATATTATACTTATTTATCTATCTATTATATAAAACCTAACACGCTTTACTTAAATAGTCCCAAATAACAAAGTCGACAGCCGGAGAACACAAGCTGAGATTTGAAACTAAAAAAAGAAATGATTCCCTTTCTAACTACCCATACCTGCCGTGAGGCAACATGATTAAACAAAAAACCTTATCTTGCATACTTTTACTTCGACATCTGTCAGTCAGCTACCACAACAACTGAGTGTATTTTATACTGAAAATCTTAAAATGATTTTTATTAATTCTCACAATTAAGTTACAGAATATTGATATGTGACAAATACAACTGAAGCCAAAACAACAACAGAAACAACACCCAAAGGTAATAATCATAATCGTATTCATTGTATCCAGCAACCTGTTATGGAACATGGCAATGTCTGACAGAAGAATATGACAGAGATGCCAGTCGATCATAGCGGTTTTGTTATACATTAAGACACTAAGGTATTGAATAAATCCATCCAGCTATTTTAAAAGATCAAACTTTCAATTTCAAAATTGACAGAATATACAGAATCATCCCGTGTTGTTCTCTATATGGAGGATTATTTATAAATTTTTAAATGTGTGTCCTTTGATTGTGCTGCTTTTGCAGTGAGTGGGAAGGTGGGCGCCCGTAAACCGGTTAACCACACCAATTGAGTGACGTTTGTTAATTCAACTGACCGTCCTTAGTCGGTATCGTAACCGGAGCACAATCGAATATTTTTGTAATGTCGTTCCGAGTATATTATGCCGTTGTCTTTTTTTGTGTGTGTGTGTGCAGGTCCTTATTGATCTGTGTCATACAGTTTTGTCAGATGTCTTCTGTTTTCTGTTTTGTACCGTCTTGAAAATTTAGAAGAACATTCCCTTTTGCAGCTGTGTTAAGACATTCCACGCTTACATGTAGAAAACCGCTAAAATATAACATTACTTTATACAGAACGGGCTAGGCAAAAAGCTCTAATACAACGTTTCTTGGACATCAATTTTTCGAAAAGTTTATGATCAGAGACGTTGAATTTAAACGCAAAATAACTTACGACATTTGAGCATTTTCTGTTCAAATGTGCATCTGCTACGTTATTACTTACATGACATCCACATCTAAACTTCGCAGACGCCCTGTGATTTTTGTTTTTCTAGAATGATTGATAATATTCTGGAATGCGACTAAATGACCTGTTCAGTGTTCAGTGAACACCAAATATGACTTTGTACTTTCGTATGTACAATTAGGAAACCAAAACCCTTGATTTTGACATTTTTTTGTTTCTTAAGAACTGCTGTGACGGGTGATGCATGCAAACAGGAGACGCTTACTCTTCCCGGGCATCTGGTCTCACCTCGGAATTTTTCAGTATTTCGGGGTTCACAACAGTTCCGTTTTGAAACTAAAACGATTTTGTATCTGTCCTTGGACTTTGAGAATGATTAACGGTTTGGTACTTCTTCGATATTGATTTGTTAGATTTATAATGATACAGGATTTGTTTGCACAGTCTCACACGGAAAATGTGCCTTTCGGGAGTCGAACTTGATACCTCTTGGTCATCTACTGTGCTCGGCGGCTCAGAATTATATGAAAATGTGATTTATTCTTTTAAAATGTTATAATTCAGCGCTCTGGGTAATGAGGAAGACATGTCATAGATGGCAATAAAGAATTTGAATGGTGATATTTTCAGGATATTATATGACCATCAAGGTAGAAAAGATGATGAAAGATAATTAATCACATCAAAAGGATGATTTATTAAATGAATGGGTCGTCTATAAGGTCGACGTGATAATTGTCGTGTAGTCGGCCATTTTAGCAAAATCTTTTTTATGTTGTAACCATTGTCATTTAAGTATTTATTTATTTGGTGAAGTACGAGCTATGGTGGTCCAATAATCTGCCAAAAAGAAATCAATCATATGTACTACAAACGCATTTCTTAGTAGATTCCGCATCTGCAATAAGATTTACGTCGTCTTTGTGTCTAATAATTCACATGTTTTATATCGTAGACGAGTCCCTTTCCTTTTCATTTCGTCGTAAAACTATAATTTATATTTCTTTCTTTCTTTATTTATTTTACAAAAATAGATTTTGTTTGAAATATGTATGAGTGAGAAATTATCGTCACTATATACAATATATCAATATACAACGTCAAAAGACATCAAGCCATCAAAAATTATTTGAGCATTTAGATTATATAGACTAATTGATATACGATTCATACTTGGCAAAATTTCCAGTTGCTTTAATATTATGGTCTAAATTATCTACTCTGTACTACAGTCTCATTGCTGATATGACCTGTGGCCGGGGATACATGTATGTACTGCATCTTAACCCACCGCTGAAGTTTATATGATTGCCTTTTGGTTTCCATCAAGGTATTTTTCTAATTATTCCTTATTGTATTGTCGACTATATTACCGGTAATTAGACACCAAGAAACTATCTTGCAATTAGTTTTTATTGAAGTGTTAAACGCTTTGTTTCTATAATTACAACTTGGGGAAACAACATCTCTCAGTTTTTGCCAGTTATTCTTTTTTTTTTTAAATGTCATAGTTTTGGCCGGTTTTCCGTATGTTTTTGTAAAGGAAGTCTTAAGCCCTCTTTACACGGCGTGTTTTGCCACGCGTGGCAAGACAAGCCGTGTAAACTAGGAAATGTCTAGACACGCTTGTCGACAAGCCGATTAGAACATGTTCTATTCCGATTGTCAAGACAAAGCAAATTGACCAATTAGATTCCACGATGGGGTCAGCGATAAGGTTGCATCATCTGAATCAAAACATGCAAGTACATACACAAGTAAACAGTACACAAGATGGCTACTTCACAGAAGAAACCCGATGATCTCAAGCTCTCACATGAAGAAACTGAAAAGATGATTGAATTATTTCAAGGAGAAAGCGATTTGTAGAATTATTTTCAGCCAATTATTCAAAAAAGTTGCCAGACAAAAGGACCTTAATAACATCGTTGATGCAATGACAGGATATTTTGAGGGATTCATGTGTACTGGTTTTTATTTGTTTAAAATAAACTGTTATTCATAGAAAAATCTACAATCATGTACTAGTAATTGATTATAATATGTTTCTAGGTAAATTTAATTAAATGAAAGTATTATTATCACCGTCTTTTCATATATCTTATTCAGTGACGCATCTAGATATTAAACAAAATGTGTTTGTGAAACACTTATGTCCCCGGTGGCACTTGAGTTCAATTAAGGCAAATTTTGAAAGGTAGGTCAAAAGCCATGTTCAAGGTCATTGACCTTGGTGTTATTTGAAAGGGTTTCATTAGTTGATTATGCGTGCCAAATATGAAGTCTCTATCTCAAATGGTGTTCAATTTATTTTATTTTGTGAAAATCGGGACAGAATTACGGACAGACAGAGAAACAGACGGACGGACGATCCCCTATATGTCCCGGACCTTTTAGGTCCAGGAATTACTTCTCTGCTTTCGCTATCCTCCTCGTCAAATATCCCTTGAACAGAATTTTCTGACCCTGTGTTTTTGGTTTTGAAAAAGATGTGCAAAGCACAACACGCTTTTCGGGTGCCATCTGAACTGCATGCCGTAAAACACCAAAAGCGACTCTCTAAGATCCCAAAAGCATTTTCAACAATTCTCCTTGATCTTGATAACCTATAGTTAAATATTCTTTTGCTGTTATCTAAAACGCGAGCTGGATATGGTCTCATTATGTACTTTTTGACTGGAAAAGCCTCGTCTCCAACGATAACATAAGGTATTGCTTTGTGTCTTTGTGTCTTGTCAAAAGTGTATCGTTTGGCAAACTTAAGCTATTATCCTCTAAAGCTTTATATAAATTTGCAAAAACTCCACCATCACTTATTCTTCTATTACATCCACAATCCACAAAAATAAACTTGTAATCTGCGTTAACTAGTACCATTAATACTGCAGTGAAAAAATATTTGTAGTTGAAGTACTGAGAGCCGCTTCTAACGGGGCTTTTAATGGCAATATGTGTTCCGTCCATTGCACCAATGCAATTTGGGAAATTCCATTTATCCTCGAATTCTTCGGCTATATTCTTTCACTTATTCTCAGAGTTAAGGACCTACAAAAATATATATTTCAAAAATTTTATTTTTTCTCTTTTCAGGAAACGCAAGATAGTTAGATCGAAGATGAAAGCTTCCAGGATTCGGATGAACATACATTACAGTGTTTTGAATATTCTGAAGATTTAATCTGTCATGAATCTGGCCATGACATACCTACAAGACATGAGAAAAAGGTTGGAATCAAGGACAGCAACTCCATTACCATTAGATGAGGATGCCCATTATGGAAATTACATTGCCGAGGCTCTCCATAAGATAGATAGAACAAAATCATTTGTAAAGTTAAAATTTCAAACATTTTAATCGAGACAAAATATGGAATTACAAATTCAGGGATTGGCGGATATGGAACTCCTCAGAGTACAGAGTATGGTGCCCCGCTTTCCTCAAGATGTAGTTGTTGTCCCTACTTCTGGATACGATGGATACAAGGCACTACCGACAACAGAATCTGCACCAATTCCATTGATACATATACCTTGTACAACCCAGGGTAATTAAACACAAGTAGCCAATCTACAGTGTCAAACGCAGCCACTTCTGGGCAAAACTTTTTGAACATATAACATATTTGTAATAATCATTATGATTTTATTGATTAATACCACGTTCACAACAATACCTTTTAAACAATCATAAATAGGCTCGCATGTCTCAGGAATAATGATCGATAGGGTTGGTATGGGCACTCTGTATAGATAGGATATAGACCTAAAACTGTATCCTGAAAGCAAAAACATCTTATTCTTTTCATTGTGTTATATTTAAAACACCAAATGAGAATATATCCATCCGTGTTTTACGATATGCAAACTTTCTACTTTCGTTCCTATGTTTTCTTGTTATTTTTTTTTTACTAATGTTAATATCATGAGATTATGTTTGCTTGTTTTTTATTCTGAAGGAAAAAAATCAAATTGTTTTCAATTTACATAAAAACTATTTTTCACTTATGTTTTTATTCCTTAGGATAAACATAAGTAGATCTATATATATATATATATATATATATATATAATATATATAATACAAATTTACCAGTAGCAAGGCACCGCAATCTCAATGAAAGTCTTTCTGGGGCGGTCATAGAGTTTCTCATTGTAGTGTCTCTCTTCGAAATAACTGGTGATACCAAAGATAAAAGTTCTCCAAAATTCTTGTAAGTTGCACTATCCTCCTGCTCTAATTCTTTAATCAAGGCATGATGTGCACCATGAATGGCTCTTCAATGTCCACATCATTCTCCTTTTTTCTATTATTTCTTAAGTACTGTCGATAAGCAGCAGCCAAAATAATAATTAAAACAAGCCCAATAGTTTCTAAATTCTCCATTTCGTTTAACACGTGTATTGACTGACTTATGGTGAGAAATATTGATTATATTTTGAAATCATGCGTGTCCAGACACGCCATGTAAACAGTACGATTGCTTTGCTTTCGAATCACAGTTTCATAGATTCACGTGTGGCAAAACACGCCGTGTAAACTGGGCTTTAAGATTTTAAATTTAAATGGTGTAAATGTCCTGCAGTCAGCAACTTAAGTGTCCTGGTTTTCGCCAGTGTATTTATTTATTATATATATATATTTTTTGCAGAAACTTGCTGGTAATGTCTCAGTTATGGAAAGTTTCTGGCATGTTTCTTTCGCGGAAACTTTAAGTTACTGCAGGTTTCCGCCAGGTTATTTTTTTTGTGCGGAAACCACAATTATTGGCATATTTCCGCAAACAGAGACATTTTTGTTTCAAAAGCATTAATCAGTTCTAGGCGTATGATAGACTATAATGAATCAATAAGGTAAAATATCGTAAAATAACGAATATTCAGATTCAAATACAAAATATAGAAAGAAATAAAAAAAATAATATAACTTAGTATGTAAATCAAGTTACCTCCTACAAATAAGTTTTGGTTGGTTTCAAGATGCATTTCAATCAGTTATTTAATAGTTATCTGTCATTTACCGATAGATGGCGCAGTGAGAATAAGATCCATTTGATGACAAGTATCAGAGACACATTCTTTTTCAAAAAGTATTCTATGTGTGTAGATCTGAGTATCAGTATTATTCCTTTTGCAAAGATTTCTCGATGGTGTTTAACCTTGCAAATCCTACGGATGGTCGTGCTAAATAACCGACTTCAACCTCAAGGAACGACGCAATTCGTTTTTGCAAAGAAAACCTTGGGTAAACACTGATATATTGACAATTTGGCTTACACCTGTCACGTAATCTGACAATTTCTGCTAGTAATAGCTACAACTCAGAACAGAAACATGAAAGCCACAAGAATTATTTACTCTTTATAGATCTACGCTGAACGGTCAATTGTCCATAGAAAACACAACAATCGCATTATGAACGATACGATGTTTTCTTTTCCCTTTACTTAGTTTTTGGAAAAAAATTGTTACCTAGTCTTTCAGGTCGTAAAGACTTTGCGTAAACTTTACCCCCAGACAAATGCTTTTTCTGCATGTCTCATAGTTAGTCCATGTATTTATATTGGGGATATTACTTAAGAGATAATTGGCTGCATGGTTTCTCCCATTCAGTACGACTAATACAAAAAGCCAGACGGAAAAGATATAGACCATTTTTTGAAAGTAGTCTATATTTCTGCTATAATTATATGGCCATCTTCCCCAGAGGCATTTCGTTGTAGGTTAGTCAGCCTGTTTAAACCGCAAAACAATTTATCAAAGATATAGAACGAGAGAAAAAATATCGGTGGTGGCATTAGTTGTTGATAGATTTCAGTACAGCAATGGCGGACAATCAGAATTTGAATATTTTTGTCTTGCGAAAAATATGAAGCAGGTATCTTCCTTGTCAATAAAATCTTACAATATTTGGTTTATTATACATCGTTAACTTGAGCCTTAGCATTCACATTTTGATTTTTATTTGAATTATCAGAATTGAGATAAATCTAATCATGAATATTAATATGTATTATTAATGAGATGAATAATGATGGTTATTATTTCAGGAAGACGATTATGAAACTATAGGTGTGTGGTAATTTGACTTTGTAATATTGTGTATATTAAGTGCACATCATGAGCTTCATTCTTTTATACTTGTTTTGTTTATTTTGTAAAATATTTATATTTGTTTGAGTGAAGCGAATTAGGTTATAAAGATATTATATAACATAAAAGAAGTGTTTTTTAATCTGCTCGTTTACTTCAAATTGGCTGTGAAATGCAAACTTCTACATGTGGATGATATGTTTGACTCAGAAATTACCAAAATATAAATTAAGCATGTTAAGACTCCATAATTTTGATTTCTTGCTCAAACGAAAACAAATATGGGTAGGTAATGGTTTTAAAACCACCGATTTATTTGTGTCTTGTATGTTCCTCAAAGAAAAAAAAAGTTTTTAGAAAGCGCGTATTTTTACTAGAATTTCCTTAGGGGTGGATAACCCTTAAACCCATAAGATATAAGAAGTAAGTTCATATGCCGGGGAGTAGAAAGCATATACTGTTTGGTATCCACGATCGCCTTCTAAGTAAATGCAGTTAACATAAATCATTTATATTACAAACACAATTAGAAATAAAATGAAGTAGGATTTTTTTCTGAAAGATGTGTTTTACGTATTGTTATTTTTTTCATGGGCAACTGTGGCTGGCCAAAATCTGACAGAAGTCGCTTATTCCT
This sequence comes from Pteria penguin, assembly GCA_035048485.1. Lineage (NCBI taxonomy): Eukaryota > Metazoa > Mollusca > Bivalvia > Pterioida > Pteriidae > Pteria > Pteria penguin. The sequence continues at coordinate 12,955,562 of CM068593.1, read as the reverse complement.
CCGAGGCACCTTGTATAATCTCTGACAGGAGATGCTTACTACTTCAGGACACCTGGTCTTACCTCTGAATTTCATGGGTACATGAATGTCAACTTCATAGGTACATTGTTGAGAGTATCATAGTCACATGACATACATTGTAGGTTGCTTTTATATTTTGCCTGTCGTCACTTCCGCCCTGATGCCTTAGAGTCACGTAAGTGTACATAGTAAAGATGATTTTCAAAAGGTATGGCATGCTGTGATAATCAGTCACAGTTCAAATATGGTCGATTTTATGGATACAAATTTTCTCAAAACATCCCATTTTGACTACCTCAAAGCTTTTGATATTTTATGTGGCCATGACACTTTCTACACAGTGTTGGTTCACGATCATTTACATGTACTGTACTGAGTTACATTTGTGTCTGTTGAATGTAAGGGCATTCACTGCGGGTGTGGCTAGCTATTCAGGAGACGCTTATTCCTCCCGGTCACCTCGTCTCCCTTCTGAATTTCAGGATCCTTGAATGTCCGCAGTAGTACGTTGTTGTTAGTGTACTAGTCACTTCATACCAGTTACTTTCGTATTTTTGCAAAGACTCATAATGTATTATACAAAACACATGGGAGAAGAAATTATGGATTGCCGTATAACATTTATCAACCATTAATTCGTAATACACTTCATGTCTAAATTAGTTATTAAAATAATTGCATTTTCACTTTACAACTCAGGAGTAAATTGACGTTTTTGCTATTGCAGTGTTTTATATTTTCTTGTTTTTCATTTTTCTATTCCTAATTATGACTTGAAAAATGAAAAAAGGGAATAAAAGGCCATTTATTGGGGTTTGATGGGCGCATGAATCCTAACAAAATCCAAACATTGGACTCTAAAAATGTTTCCAAAACATTTTTCTCATCAATTTTTATTATATATAAGAATACAAGAAATCATTCCCGTCTTACCAATACTTTTATTAAAAATAAAACATTAAGTAATCATTACATGTCATTAGAGTAACTTTCCTGCAAAAATGCCAACAAATAAAAATCTATTTGTACTCATAAGATAACCTCTCTTAATACAACTCGACTTTTCATGCTTGTACAGTACAGGGATATGAAAAGAGTGAAACAATATGTGTTTATCGTACAATGATACCTCATTTACTTTTTCAAATCTGATGATCAAATAAATTATCCTACTGCTCTTTATCCATGTCATCTGCATTCTTCGAATGCAAACTTTAACTCATCTATGCTCAGATAGTATCGAGCAAAATTATCATTTTAAGTATCACTGAATATATTTCATTGAATATAAGCAAGTCTCTACCTCAAGCAAGTTTTCCTCCTTAAATCAAATAGCTGCTAACTTACAACCAACATTTGAACATTTCCTAGAACTTTATTATAAACATTTTTATTAATGTAAGATTTCTTAATTAATATACGTTCTACAATAATACATTGTTAAGGAAATTGAAAAATATCAACAATAAATCTACTATTGATTACAAAATAGCTTTCATCCTAAAAACTATTCAAAAATATATATATACGAACAACACTGACAAATAGAACACTTTCCTTTGCAGTTTTTTTTTTACTTTTTGTGAGTAATACATATATACACATAATTGATTAAGTTTAAGCATATATTAAATCTATATAAATTATTAATTATATGAATAATAAGGTGCAATTAAAAACTGTTGAAAGTTAAACAGTTATACAGTGCAGAATTATATTCTTTTTATGGAGTGTAAAATTTATAAAGGTAGGCAAGGAAATAGCAGGAGGTATCCTTTTCTCTTCCCTCCGTTTCCATCTCCTCTTGTCGTCTTCGCTATCCTCTCTACCCTTCTAGATCACCATCATCCCACACTGTCATTTCTATCGTTCTTATACAAGGTCCAACTCCCTTTTATCTTTTCTAAGGGTCATAGGATAACATTGTTTAACGGCACATCATTTTAGTTGATATAATAACAACATAGTTTGTCCGATACCAGTAATAATTATTATTAAAATGTAAATCACATGCAAAGAATTTATACATTTTATTAAAGCTAAATTATCTTAAAATTGTTTTTTATCAAACATATCCGTGACATGGTTATGAAAAAGTAAAATATAAAACTTATGTGTCGACATCTGTATTCATTTCATTCATTCATTTCATGAACATGTAACTCGTAAATAATAAAAATAGACGAAAATATTTTTACTTTTAAGTGATGATTGTCGAACAATTTCTATAGTTCTTCCGAATTATGTCTAACATCGTTTCAAATATCTAGTATGATTTCTTCTTTATTTTCATTTCGCTTGATATTACTGATAGATATAATCCAAATGATACATCTCCAAAGATATCATAGCAATTTAGACAAGGCATCCCATATGGGATGCCATTATATTTCCACCATCCACCTCCTCCAAAGATCTTATATTGCGAGAACGGAGGATCCTCAGAGCCGTACACATAGAACTCCATGTTGTTGAAAATCATCATTCTGTCTGAATATAAAATGAAGTAAGAAATCAAATACTATCAAATATACATTGCTTGCACATACTTGCATATGAACATGGACGTGACTGAAACAATTGCAAGGCATGGTAATGTCCTTAGATTTAACGATTGTCAAATCAACAATATCAAGAGTTTTCTTGATGTCAATGAGTATAAACAAATAGACACTGCTCGTTAATGTATGGTTGCAGATCTTCGTATTTTGAGAATAAAATTAAAATACAACACCACAGGCAAAATGGAAAAGATTTTGTTAACAAGGAAAACTATAACGAGAATAAAATATATAGAAATAAATGAAACATACAAATAAATCAATAGCTTTAAAATTAAAAATGAATGAATGAATGAACGATGATGATGATTATTATCATTAACAGTATTATTATTATTATTATTATTATTATTATTATTATTATTATTATTATTATTATTATTACTATTATTATTATTATTATTATTATTATTATTATTATTATTAACATTATTATTATTATTATTATTATTATTATTATTATTATTATTATTATTAACATTATTATTGTTATTATTATTATTATTATTATTATTATTATTATTATTATTATTATTACAAATAGAAACAAAAAATATATCACCAGCAAATCTTCCTGTCCCGTTGCCTATTGTTAGCTTATATTTATCGTCGCGTGATCCCACAGCAAAGATACTGAATGTCGTCTCTTCATATGAATAAACAATTTCGTATCCATTGAGCTTTGACAGTGTCATGACATATATGCGTAGCTCAAAATCTCTATTTTTTGTAAAGATGGCCAAAATATCATTCCCTGTTAATATAAGTTTTGAGCAAATTATACAGAATTACAGTGCAGGTTTAAATAGAATCAAAATACATGGATATATAACTAAGACATACTAAGAAACAGGTACCGGTTAGGGTAAGTATCTCCTGTTAAACAGCCATACATGCTATCAGTATAAACAACTAGGGTACCTGATCTCACTCCATCATCATGGGGGTTCACATGTGCTCTTCAAGTAGACATTTTTCGTTATTTTCTATTTGGTTTTTATTTTCACTGATTTTGTAAGTCCTCTGGTTTCATGATTTTCGGACTTATGGTTTGGATTTATCCATCATCTTTACATTAAAACATATGATTCAACATTTCGATATTTATCCATAATACACGTTAATTAAAAGTTGAATCAGTTATATCGTAGAGGAGAAAAACTGCAAAAGAAATTGAATAAAAAATTCTAAATACCACAAATAGAGGTATCTTACTCGCACGCTATTCTAAGTGGTAGAAACACATTGGCCATCGATAGGTGCCATAAAATATGATTCTTTTTATTACCCTACAGTTAGGTGCAGTTCATAAAGTGCAATTCAAGTTAACTTTATGACTGCTTTTCATGGTTACTTGGCGACAACAGAGTAAACGTGGAATCAAGTTTAGTACTAAACTTGAATTTCGTGTCACGTGATAGTAGACTTGAAGACGGAATTACTTTAAAGTTGGTTGGTTGGTTGGTTGATGGGTGTTTTACGTCGCTTTCAACAATATTTCAGTTATATCGCGACATGGAAGCAGGAGGTTACCCACCTCTTAAACATAGAGGCGCAACCCGGGAATCGAACCGGATCGTCGGCGCCGCAAGCCAAGCGCTTAACCACTACACCAAGCCTGCCCTACTTTAAAGTAAACTTGAGATCAAGTGCACTTGAAGATTTTGATGACATCATCACACACGGGACCTATTGTTACATGTATGTACGGACAAAAAGACGAGTCCCAACGAAGACTTGCAACGCAAGACAGATGAATAGATAAATATGTACTGTATATTTACCATGATATAAGATGGACAAGAGGATCTAAAGAAGCAATTAGGACATGTTTGTTCATAAAGGTAACCATTTAGATCTTACCGATCCAGAAGTCTCCCGCCAGATCTCCGAATCCTTCAGCATATTGACTGATATTGGCCTTGAATAAGTTAATGGGACTCTCACTTTTGTACCGTCTTTGAATCACCTTTACAAATTAATTGAAAATTGAAGGTTATCATTTTAGACATTATCAATGTAGATAACTCAATATTTGGAAATATATCTTTTTATTATTGAATAATACAAGTTTGGGACCATACAGATAAGAGAATATAGGATAACCATCGAAAACTGGAAGGATTAGAAGTTAAATTAGCATCAGGATACACCGATCCACCTTTGAGCATAGCATATATAGCAATTTGTTATAAATTGTTAATGGTTATGACGTCATAATCAAACGTCCAAACTGTCCAACATTGCGTTAATGTCGTATTTTGTGCTAAAGTGTATTCGACGAAAGTGGATCGGTATACTGTAATGAAAGTTTGTTGATTAATATAAAATGAACATTATCTATCATCTATCTATCCACTAATCTATCTATCTATCTATCTATCTATCTATCTATCTATCTATCTATCTATCTATCTATCTATCTATCTATCTATCTATCCACTAATCTATCTATCTATCCACTAATCTATCTATCTATCTATCTATCTATCTATCTATCTATCTATCTATCTATCTATCTATCTATCTATCTATCTATCTATCCACTAATCTATCTATCTATCTATCTATCTATCTATCTATCTATCTATCTATCTATCTATCCACTAATCTATCTATCTATCTATCTATCTATCTATCTATCTATCTATCTATCTATCTATCTATCTATCTATCTATCTATCTATCTATCCACTAATCTATCTATCTATCTATCTATCTATCTATCTATCTATCTATCTATCTATCTATCTATCTATCTATCTATCTATCTATCTATCTATCTACCTACCTACCTATCTATCTATCTATCTATCTATCTGTCTGTCTATCTATCTATCTATCTATCTATCTATCTATCTATCTGAGTGTGTTTGTGTGCGTCAGTTCCTATATTTCTTATCAGAGTGTTATTCAGATTCTATTGATTAATGCAGTCGTTGTTAACTACCATTTTGACATATCAATATATGTATAGCCCAGACAAAATGCACTAGAAAGAAATTCTACTCTATTCAACAGGGTTGTCATTTCCTTGCTTTGTTAAATCTAATAGTCTTATACTGCACAACTACATGTATATGAGTGAAATACTTTATGAAAAATAAGAAGTATCTTGGAAAGAAATTTATAAATTAAGATTAATGAAAAGAGACAGGGAAAGATTCTATAGTCACAAGTATTCAGTAATCTATCCTCCAAACGGAAGTCGTTTCCGATAGATAAATAAAGTTACACTCAAGTGGATAATAGAAAATATTATCCACTTGATAAAGGGCATGTGCCCGAAAATTTGTGGCATTTGAGTGTAACTTTATTTATATAATCACAAGTATCAATCATGTAAGACTAACATGAGATTTATAAATACTTAAATGAAATTGCGTAAATATAAATCAAAGCTCTTCTGATAAATATAAACCAAACGGGCCACAGGAAAAATGGTACGTTGACAGTATAATGATAAAATTATGTATCAGATTACCTCAATAATCCATCGTGCTGCACAGAATTAATTTTTCCTAGACCGAATCCAAGCATACCCCCAATGCATCGTTAACAAACTGTTTGTGAAACATTACTGCCCCCGGAGGCAACAAAGTCCAAAACGTTATTTTTAGCGTGAAGGTCATTGTCAAGGTCAAAAGGTGATTGACCTTGGTGCCATTTGAAAGAAATTCATTAGTTAAGTTATGTATGTGAAATATGAAGTCGGTGCGGCCTAGGAATAGGGTGCTCGGCTCGTGATCGAGAGGCCCCGGGTTCGACTCCCGCTCTGGGCACACAGGTGTTCTGTCATTCGGATGAAACAGTAAAAATCGAGGTACCGTGTCACGGTAGGCGTAACACATAAAAGATTCCTCACTGCTTCTGGTGGGTCCGTTGCAAAGGTCTAAATTTGTTTGCAATGCATCAGGCAGATGCCGTCACCATATACCTGAATATTCGTTGAGTGACGTAAAACAATTAATCATGTGAAATATGAAGCCTGTATCTCCCACATTTCAAAAGTTATGGTGAATGTTTAAGTTTTCAACAAACAAACAGACAGACGGACAGGACAAAAACAATATGCCCCCGGTCTATCGATCCGGGGGTATAAAAATTAAAAACAATTCTTACTTAGAAAGAAACCATTAAAGACAACATACTAGGTCAATGACACTTCGACAGCCAGAGAAACTGAAGTAGACAAAAATGCAGAAATGAATCATAAAATTTTCATATACTGACAATTGATACGAAACTTACCGTCCAATTTCCGTCACAATATACACTCTTGATATCATTATCCGTAATGATGTCATAAATACCCGGCTGTGTATACACACCAGAGCTCACAAGAGCATCACAACTGTCAGCTTAAAGAAAAAACAAAAACAAAACCTCATATAAATACCCGGCTGTGTACACACACCAGAGATCACAACTGTCAGCTTAAAGAAAAAACAAAAACGCGCATGATACACAAACCCAACAACATAGACATGCTGTCTGCATCTTATTTTGGTACTTTTCGTTAACCAATGCCTACAATCAAAGTTCATGAAGGTAGAATTTTCAAACAATTTTTCAAAACAAATGCGAATAGATTATTGTCCCTGGAGAAGTATAGTTAATAGTTTCAAACTGAAAAGTAAAATAATATATAAACTTACGTTTCGGGACTTTGACCTCGAAGTTGCCGATAGTATCTGATGAAAAATTGTTGAAAATGGTTTGATCATGTTTTCCTGTCAATAGAAGCTCAATATGAATCAGATTCATAAATTTCAGCAAGGAAAAACAAATACATATAAAGCAAACGTTAGGTTATATATGAATGATTCAAACTGAAGCTAAAAATTTAGTGAAGACATCAGGATGAATCTAAAAAGGATATTTTTGGTTTTTGGTTGGGCTGAAATGTATCATAAATTATGTTTGAGTTGAGACAAACACAAAATATATCAACATGCATTATAAATTGACTGCTTCCTCGTCGATAGGCTTTCATATATGATCTATCGGGTAATTAGCTTTCTCTTCTATTGATTGAACTCCCGCATTTCATTCGTAACCAGCACGGGATGGGGGCAATAACTCACTGTATATATTAAGAGATAGATAAATGTATATAACTAATGCTAAACATACAAAGTGAAGACGTCTCAAACGCATAACCAACGCTCTTTATTACTAAACTATTTCGGATAATACATTTAAACCTACAACAAGAAGAAAGACAAATTTTACCTCTTCATTATTTAATGCCGAAACTGTGAAAATCCAAAATATTGACAGGCGAATGTATTAATAAACTGACAGAACACATGTAGTAAAATGAAAATATTCTTAGAATAAATAAGGAATTCTTTGCCAACTAGGCAAAGTGAAGTGAGCTTTTTTTTCTGTTTTTCAAGCCACACCCGACATCAATAAGTAACAGATAATATACCATATAAACTGATATGTACCATTGTATAACTAACTAATGAACAAAAATGGACAGTCACGTTTAAGATGAAGATACTATTTCCGAGTTGTCGATTACACATTGCGATTCTTTAATATTACCATAAAAAGTGATATATGCCATTGTATAACTAACTAATAAACAAAACTGGACAGTCATGTTAAAGATGAAGAAACTAGTTCCAGTTGTCGCTGACACGTTGAGATCTTTAATATTACCATAAAAAGCAAGTGACTACCCAATATCAGAATTTCAATTAATACAAATCGAAGTGCAAATTTGTCTTTTAAAATTTGAGTAGAAATCAGTTTTTCCTTTAAGCTTACCTCTTATAATCCTTCTTGCTTTAAAAAACTGATCACGTGCTTGCGGACAAACAATTTCATTTGAATTTGAGATATAACAACACCCCCCCCCCCCAATAAATAAACTAATAAATAAATAAAAAAGAAACTAAGAAATTTCTATCATTCATATATAGCCCTAAATAAACAGACCTGTAAGATTCTTTTGAAAATGTTGCCTTCCATTGTCCTGTATGTGAAAGTCTGGATCCTTTGACGAATATGCAGTGCACTTTTCTTCAACATTTAGAGAATTGAATGAGTAACTTTCACATGCGTGATTTAGTTCGCAAAGCACTCCACAATAGATGCTTGAAGGAGTATTAGCTGTTAAAAGTATCGAGGAGGAAGCCTCCATATTCGTGTTTGATGCATTATTGATATAGAGACTGCCACTGGCCAAGGTGACTTGTAGAAAGAACCATAGAAATGCACTCATTGTGTCGACAAATCTTGTGTTTAGAATTTTATTTATGATAGAAATATATTATTATATTGCTTATCGTACTCGATGTCATGAGCATTAACAAAGTTCCTTCCAGGTAGTAAGTGATTGCCCACGATCGAAACAGACCAACTCCTGTACTGATCCTATATATACATTTGTAGGTAAAAGAGAGAAATGCATTTTACTTTGAGCAGCCAATCAGATATGAGGAGATGTCAATATCTATATCTAGCTTGTATCTCGCCTGGATTGTTTGTATTACCATTGTCTTTTACAATAATGTATAAATTTAGGATATATATATATATATATACGTATCTAAAGTAAGTACATTACACGCGTAGTTCGACAATTTATGCCCTCCTCCGTGCTGTTTAAGGCTTAAACGATGGAAATCGAATGTGTTTATATTTGCAATCAAGTGCACTTAATACCGAATTTACTTACAAGTAAGAAACCTATCTAAGGGCAGGACAATGCAGGAAGGGGATACTCATTATTTCTAAAATAAAATTAAGTATTTCTTTTTTTTTATGAGATTTCTATTGTCCAGTAAATGTAACAGCAAGAATTAGACATATAGAAACATCTATCTGCTAGTACTTGGAATATGTTGTATATTTTCTTAGAGCACTGGTATCGCACTGTACTTCAAATCGAATGATCTGGTTTCGATTCCAGCTGTCCACACGGATTTTTCAAAGGTGATTAATCATCATTCGCCTCATTATCTTTCCTTGGGAATAAAATAGTAGTTTATGTTGTCATTACTGCCCGGACGGATATGTCTTATAGGACAGAATTATGACAAGGTGCACCATGAAAGTGCCGACATATACTTGCAATAATAATATATTTATTCATTTTCTATCTGCAAGTATACAAAATCATCGTGTGTTGTTTTGCACCGTCGTGAAAACTTAGAAAAACAGCTGTCGACACGGATTTTTCTTAGGTGATTCATCGTCATCCTTATCTCTCCTTTGGGATAAAATAGTAGTGTCAAGTAGTTTATGTTGTCATCACTGCCCTGACGGATATGTTTTATAGGACAGAATTATGACAAAGTGCACCAGGAAAGTGCCAACATATAATTGCAATACCTATGAAGTGACGTAAAACATCAGCAAACCCAACATATTTATTCATTTTCTGAAACCTAAAACGCTTTACTTAAATAGTCCCAAATAACAAAGTCGACAGCCGGAGAACACGAGGTGAGATTTGATACTAAGAAAAAGAAATCATTCCCTTTTTACCACCCATACCTGCCGTGAGGCAACATGATTAAACAAAAGACTTTATCTTGCCAACGTTAACTGAGACATCTGTTGGTCAGCTACAAAAATAACTGAGTTTATTTTAATACTGAAAATCTTAAAATGATTTTTTTTAATTCTCACAATAAAGTTACAGAATATTGATATGTGACAAATACAACTGAAGCCAAAACAACAACAGAGACAATGTCTGACAGAAGAATATGATAGAGATTCCAGTCGATCATAGCGGTTTTATGGTATACATTAAGACACTAAGGTATTGAAGAGATCCACCAAGCTATTTTAAAAGATCAAGCCAAACTTGCAATTTCAAATACATATACAAAATCGTCGTGTGTTGTTTTGTACCGTCGTGAAAATTTAGAAAAACATTCTCTTTTGCAGCTGTGTTAAGGCAGTCCATGATTACATGTAGAAAACCGCTACAAAAACCCCCAGTACGTTATACTGACGTCACTCTAGCTTGTTACATTTTGTGAATTAAGAAGAACGGGCCAGGATAAAGGCTCTATTACTACACTTCTTAGACATCAGTTTTCCAAAAAGATTATGATCAGAAAAGTTAAATTTAAACACAAAATAAATTACGATATTTAAACATTTTCTATTCATATGTGCATTTGCTACGGTATTATTTAGATATATGACATCCACATCTAGCCTTCACAGACGCCCAGTGAATTTGGTTTGTTTGATTTATAATTACACAGGATTTGTTTTCACAGTCTCACCCGGAAAATGTGCTTCCGTCGGGAGTCGAACCTGGGATCACTTGGTCATCTAGTGTGCTCAGCGGCTCAGGTTTATATGAAAATGATTTATTCTTTTAAAATGTCATAATCATAATCATAATAATAATAATGAGGAGGACATGACATACATGGCAATAAAGAATTTAAATGGTGATACCCTCGGGATATTATATGACCATCAAGGTAGAAAAGATGATAAAAGATAATTAATTACATCAAAAGGACGATTTATCAAATGAATGGATCGTCTATAAGGTCGGCATGATGATTGTCGTGTAGTCGGCCATTTTAGGAAAATCTTTTCATGTTGTAGCCATTGTCATTTAAGTATTTATTTATTTAGTGAAGTACGAGCTATGGTGGTCCAATAACCTGCCAAAACAAATCAATCATATGTACTTCAAACGCATTTCTTAGTAGATTCCGCATCTGCAATAAGATTTACGTCGTCTTTGTGTCTGATAATTCACATGTTTTATATCGTAGACGAGTCCCCTCCCTTTTCATTTCGTCGTAAAACTATAATTTATATTTGTTTCTTTATTTATTTATTTTACAACAATGGATTTTGTTTAAAATATGTATGAGTGAAAAAAAAAATAATCGTCACTACATATCAATATACAACGTCAAAAGACATCAAGCCATCAAAAATTATTTGAGCATTTAGATTATATAGATTAATTGATATACGATTCTTTTAATGCCAAAATTTCCAATTGCTATGATATTCTGGTCTAAATTATCTACTCTGTACTACAGTCTCATTGCTGATATAACCTGTGACTGTGGATATGTACTGCATCTTAATCCACCGCTGAATTTTATATGATTGCCTTTTGGTTTCCATCAAGGTATTTTTCTCATTATTCCTTATTGTATTGTCGACTATATTACCGGTATAAATTAGACACCAAGAAACTATCTTGCAATTAGTTTTTATTGAAGTGTTAAACGCTTTGTTTCTATAATTACAACTTGGGGAAACAACATCTCTCAGTTTTTGCCAGTTATTCTTTTTAAAAAAAATGTTATAGTTTTGGCCGGTTTTCCGTATGTTTTTGTAAAGGAAGTCTTAAGCCCTGTTTACACGGCGTATTTTGCCACGCGTGGCAAGACAAGCCGTGTAAACTAGGAAATGTCAAGACACGCTTATCGACAAGCCGATTAGAACATGTTCTATTCCGATTGTCAAGACAAAGCAAATTGACCAATTAGATTCCACGATGGGGTCAGCGATAAAGTTGCATCATCTGAATCAAAATATGCAAGTACATACAGAAGTAAACAGTACACAAGATGGCTACTTCACAGAAGAAACCCGATGATCTCAAGCTCTAACATGAAGAAACTGAAAAGATGATTGAATTATTTCAAGGAGAAAGCGATTTGCAGAATTATTTTCAGCCAATTATTCAAAAAAGTTGCCAGACAAAAGGCCCTTAATAACATCCTTGATGCAATGACAGGATATTTTGAGGGATTCACGTATACTGGTTTGTATTTGTTTAAAATAAACTGTTATTCATAGAAAAATCTACAATCATGTACTAGTAATTGATTATAATATGTTTCTAGGTAAATTTAATTAAATGAAAATATTATTATCACCGTCTTTTCATACATCTTATTCAGTATCGCATCTAGATATTAAACAAGATGTGTTTGTGAAACACTGATGTCCCCGGTGGCACTTAAGTTCAATTAAGGCAAATTTTGAAAGGTAGGTCAAAAGCCATGGTCAAGGTCATTGACCTTGGTGTTATTTGAAAGGGTTTCATTAGTTATTATGCGTGCCAAATATGTAGTCTCTATCTCAAATGGTGTTTAATTTATTTTATTTTGTGAAAATCGGGACAGAATTACGAACAGACAGAGAGACAGACGGACGGACGATCCCCTATATGCCCTGGACCTTTTAGGTCCAGGAACTACTTCTCTGCTTTCGCTATCCTCCTCGTCAAATATCCCTTGAACAGAATTTTCTGACCCTGTGTTTTTGGTTTTGAGAAAGATGTGCAAAGCACAACACGGACAATTTTTTCAGCCTTTTCGGGTGCCATCTGAACTGCATGCCTTAAAACACCAAATCGACTCTCCAAGATTCCAAAAGCATTTTCAACAATTCTCCTTGATCTTGATAACCTATAGTTAAATATTCTTTTGCTGTTATCTACAACGCGAGCTGGATATGGTCTCATTATATACTTTTTGACTGGAAAAGCACTCGTCTCCTACGATAACATAAGGTATTGGTTTGTGTCTTTGGGGCAAAAGCGTATCGTTTGGCAAACTTAAGCTATTATCCTCTAAAGCTTTATATAAGTTTGCAAAAACTCCAGCATCACTTATTCTTCCATTACATCCAGAATACACAAACATAAATTTGTAATCTGCGTTAATAAATAGTGCTAATAATACTATGCTGAAAAAATGTTTGTAGTTGAAGTACTGAGAGCCGCTTCTAACAGGGCTTTTAATGGCAATATGTTTACCGTCCATTGCACCAATGCAATTTGGGAAATTCGATGATTTTTCCTGGAATTCTTCGGCTATATTCTTCCACTTATTCTTAAATTTAAATTTAAACTTTATTTATTTTACAGCGATTAAGAAACAAGTTAAGAACTTGTATAAATCTTGCTCGTTGGCACTTATTCTTAGAGTTAAGGACCTACAAAAAATATATATTTCAAAAATTTGATTTTTTCTCTTTTCAGGAAACGCAAGATAGTCAGATCGAAGATGAAATCTTCGAAGATTTGGATGAAAATGCATCACAGTGTTCTGAATATTCTGAAGATTTAAGACCATCAAATTTTACAAAAAAGGAAGCAAAGTGGTCCTGAAGCTGTCATGAATCTGGCCATGACATACCTACAAGCCATGAGAAAAAAGTCGGAATCAAGGACAGCAACTCCTTTACCATAAGATGAGGATGCCTATTATGGAAATTACATTGCCGAGGCTCTCCGTAAGATAGATGATAGAACAAAATCATTTGTAAAGTTAAAATTTCAAACAATTTGATCGAGGCAAAATATGGAATTACAAATTCAGGGATTGGCGGATATGGAACTCCTCACAGTACAGAGTATGGTGTCCCGCTTTCCTCAAGATATAGTTGTGTCCCTACTTCTGGATACGATGGATACAAGGCACTACCAACAACAGGATTTGCACCAATTCCATTGATACATATACCTCATAGGACCCCGGGTGATTAAAACACAAGTAGCTAATCTACAGTGTCAAACGCAGCCACTTCTGGGCAAAACTTTTTGAACATATAACATATTTGTAATAATTATGATTAGATTGATTAATACCCACATTCACAACAATACCTTTTAAACAATCATAAATAGGCTCGCATGTCTCAGGAATAATGATCGATAGGGCTGGTATTGGCACTCTGTATAGATAGGATATAGACCTAAAACTGTATCTGAAAGCAAAAACATCCTATTCTTTTCATTGTGTGATATTTAAAGACACCAAATGAGAATATATCCATCTATGTTTTACAATATGCAAACTTTGTACTTATGTTCTTACGTTTTCTTGTAATTTTTTTTTTACTGATGTTAATATCATGAGATTATGTGTGCTTGTTTTTTATTCCGAAGGAAAACATTAAAATTGTTTTCATTTTAAATAAAAACTATTTTTCACTTATGTTTTTATTCCTTAGGATAAACATGTATATATATATATATATATATATATATATATATATATATATATATATATATATATATATATATATATATATATATATATATATATATATATATATATATATATATATATATATATATATATATAAATTAAACTTTATTTATTTTACAACGATTAAGAAACAAGTTAACAACTTATATAAATCTTGCTCGTTGGCACAGATCTTGGCGTAAGGGTGTCGTTTGTGTGGGAGGAAACCGGAGTACCCGGAAAAAAACCACGAAGCCAGGTTGGTGACAGCCCCACCATCTCACGTACCACACCGGGAATCGAACCGGGTCGCATTGGTGAGAAGCGAGCGCGCTACCAACTGCGCTACTTGCACCCCTCATAACATCTTATATATATATATAATACAAATTTACCAGTAGCAAGGAACCGCAATGTCAAACAAAGTCTTTCTGGGGCGGTCTTAGAGTTTCTCATTGTAGTGACTCTCTTCGTAATAACTGGTGATACCAAAGATAAAAGTTCTCCAAAATTCTCTTGTGTCATTCTAACAAAATTCTTGTAAGTTGCACTATCCTCCTGCTCTAATTCTTTAATCAAGGCATGATGTGAACCATGAATGGCTTGTCGTTGGATCCAAGGCTTTGTCGACATCATTCTCCTTTTTCTATTATTTCTTAAGTACTGTCGATAAGCAGCAGCCAAATAATAATTAAAACAAGCCCAATAGTTTCTAAATTCTCCATTTCGTTTAACACGTGTATTGACTGACTTATGGTGAGAAATATTGATTATATTTTGAAATCACGCGTGTCCAGACACGCCGTTTAAACAGTACGATTGCTTTGCTTTCGAATCACGGTTGCATAGATTCACGTGTGGCAAAACACGCCGTGTAAACTTAGCTTTAAGATTTCAAATTTAAATGGTGTAAATGTCCTGCAGTCAGCAGGTCTCTGTCGCAGTAACTTGCTTAAGTGTCCTGATTTTCGCCAGTGTATTTATTTATTATATATATATTTTTTTATGCAGAAACTTGCTGGTAATGTCTCAGTTATGGAAGGTTTCTGACATGTTTCTTTCGCGGAAATTTTTTAAGTTACTGCAGGTTTCCGCCAGATTATTTTTGTGCGGAAACCACAATTATTGGCATATTTCCGCAAACAGAGACATTTTTGTTTCAAAAGCATTAATCAGTTCTAGGCGTATGATAGACTATACTGAATCAATAAGGTAAAATATCGTAAAATAACGAATATTCAGATTCAAATACAAAATATAGAAAGAAATAAAAAAAATAATATAACTTAGTATGTAAATCAAGTTACCTCCTACAAATAAGTTTTGGTTGGTTTCAAGATGCATTTCAATCAGTTATTTAATAGTTATCTGTCATTTACCGATAGATGGCGCAGTGAGAATAAGATCCATTTGATGACAAGTATCAGAGACACATTCTTTTTCAAAAAGTATTCTATGTGTGTAGATCTGAGTATCAGTATTATTCCTTTTGCAAAGATTTCTCGATGGTGTTTAACCTTGCAAATCCTACGGATGGTCGTGCTAAATAACCGACTTCAACCTCAAGGAACGACGCAATTCGTTTTTGCAAAGAAAACCTTGGGTAAACACTGATATATTGACAATTTGGCTTACACCTGTCACGTAATCTGACAATTTCTGCTAGTAATAGCTACAACTCAGAACAGAAACATGAAAGCCACAAGAATTATTTACTCTTTATAGATCTACGCTGAACGGTCAATTGTCCATAGAAAACACAACAATCGCATTATGAACGATACGATGTTTTCTTTTCCCTTTACTTAGTTTTTGGAAAAAAATTGTTACCTAGTCTTTCAGGTCGTAAAGACTTTGCGTAAACTTTACCCCCAGACAAATGCTTTTTCTGCATGTCTCATAGTTAGTCCATGTATTTATATTGGGGATATTACTTAAGAGATAATTGGCTGCATGGTTTCTCCCATTCAGTACGACTAATACAAAAAGCCAGACGGAAAAGATATAGACCATTTTTTGAAAGTAGTCTATATTTCTGCTATAATTATATGGCCATCTTCCCCAGAGGCATTTCGTTGTAGGTTAGTCAGCCTGTTTAAACCGCAAAACAATTTATCAAAGATATAGAACGAGAGAAAAAATATCGGTGGTGGCATTAGTTGTTGATAGATTTCAGTACAGCAATGGCGGACAATCAGAATTTGAATATTTTTGTCTTGCGAAAAATATGAAGCAGGTATCTTCCTTGTCAATAAAATCTTACAATATTTGGTTTATTATACATCGTTAACTTGAGCCTTAGCATTCACATTTTGATTTTTATTTGAATTATCAGAATTGAGATAAATCTAATCATGAATATTAATATGTATTATTAATGAGATGAATAATGATGGTTATTATTTCAGGAAGACGATTATGAAACTATAGGTGTGTGGTAATTTGACTTTGTAATATTGTGTATATTAAGTGCACATCATGAGCTTCATTCTTTTATACTTGTTTTGTTTATTTTGTAAAATATTTATATTTGTTTGAGTGAAGCGAATTAGGTTATAAAGATATTATATAACATAAAAGAAGTGTTTTTTAATCTGCTCGTTTACTTCAAATTGGCTGTGAAATGCAAACTTCTACATGTGGATGATATGTTTGACTCAGAAATTACCAAAATATAAATTAAGCATGTTAAGACTCCATAATTTTGATTTCTTGCTCAAACGAAAACAAATATGGGTAGGTAATGGTTTTAAAACCACCGATTTATTTGTGTCTTGTATGTTCCTCAAAGAAAAAAAAAGTTTTTAGAAAGCGCGTATTTTTACTAGAATTTCCTTAGGGGTGGATAACCCTTAAACCCATAAGATATAAGAAGTAAGTTCATATGCCGGGGAGTAGAAAGCATATACTGTTTGGTATCCACGATCGCCTTCTAAGTAAATGCAGTTAACATAAATCATTTATATTACAAACACAATTAGAAATAAAATGAAGTAGGATTTTTTTCTGAAAGATGTGTTTTACGTATTGTTATTTTTTTCATGGGCAACTGTGGCTGGCCAAAATCTGACAGAAGTCGCTTATTCCTCCGAGGCACCTTGTATAATCTCTGACAGGAGATGCTTACTACTTCAGGACACCTGGTCTTACCTCTGAATTTCATGGGTACATGAATGTCAACTTCATAGGTACATTGTTGAGAGTATCATAGTCACATGACATACATTGTAGGTTGCTTTTATATTTTGCCTGTCGTCACTTCCGCCCTGATGCCTTAGAGTCACGTAAGTGTACATAGTAAAGATGATTTTCAAAAAGTATGGCATGCTGTGATAATCAGTCACAGTTCAAATATGGTCGATTTTATGGATACAAATTTTCTCAAAACATCCCATTTTGACTACCTCAAAGCTTTTGATATTTTATGTGGCCATGACACTTTCTACACAGTGTTGGTTCACGATCATTTACATGTACTGTACTGAGTTACATTTGTGTCTGTTGAATGTAAGGGCATTCACTGCGGGTGTGGCTAGCTAATCAGGAGACGCTTATTCCTCCCGGTCACCTCGTCTCCCTTCTGAATTTCAGGATCCTTGAATGTCCGCAGTAGTACGTTGTTGTTAGTGTACTAGTCACTTCATACCAGTTACTTTCGTATTTTTGCAAAGACTCATAATGTATTATACAAAACACATGGGAGAAGAAATTATGGATTGCCGTATAACATTTATCAACCATTAATTCGTAATACACTTCATGTCTAAATTAGTTATTAAAATAATTGCATTTTCACTTTACAACTCAGGAGTAAATTGACGTTTTTGCTATTGCAGTGTTTTATATTTTCTTGTTTTTCATTTTTCTATTCCTAATTATGACTTGAAAAATGAAAAAAGGGAATAAAAGGCCATTTATTGGGGTTTGATGGGCGCATGAATCCTAACAAAATCCAAACATTGGACTCTAAAAATGTTTCCAAAACATTTTTCTCATCAATTTTTATTATATATAAGAATACAAGAAATCATTCCCGTCTTACCAATACTTTTATTAAAAATAAAACATTAAGTAATCATTACATGTCATTAGAGTAACTTTCCTGCAAAAATGCCAACAAATAAAAATCTATTTGTACTCATAAGATAACCTCTCTTAATACAACTCGACTTTTCATGCTTGTACAGTACAGGGATATGAAAAGAGTGAAACAATATGTGTTTATCGTACAATGATACCTCATTTACTTTTTCAAATCTGATGATCAAATAAATTATCCTACTGCTCTTTATCCATGTCATCTGCATTCTTCGAATGCAAACTTTAACTCATCTATGCTCAGATAGTATCGAGCAAAATTATCATTTTAAGTATCACTGAATATATTTCATTGAATATAAGCAAGTCTCTACCTCAAGCAAGTTTTCCTCCTTAAATCAAATAGCTGCTAACTTACAACCAACATTTGAACATTTCCTAGAATTTTATTATAAACACTTTTATTAATGTAAGATTTCTTAATTAATATACGTTCTACAATAATACATTGTTAAGGAAATTGACAAATATCAACAATAAATCTACTATTGATTACAAAATAGCTTTCATCCTAAAAACTATTCAAAAATATATATATACGAACAACACTGACAAATAGAACACTTTCCTTTGCAGTTTTTTTTACTTTTTGTGAGTAATACATATATACACATAATTGATTAAGTTTAAGCATATATTAAATCTATATAAATTATTAATTATATGAATAATAAGGTGCAATTAAAAACTGTTGAAAGTTAAACAGTTATACAGTGCAGAATTATATTCTTTTTATGGAGTGTAAAATTTATAAAGGTAGGCAAGGAAATAGCAGGAGGTATCCTTTTCTCTTCCCTCCGTTTCCATCTCCTCTTGTCGTCTTCGCTATCCTCTCTACCCTTCTAGATCACCATCATCCCACACTGTCATTTCTATCGTTCTTATACAAGGTCCAACTCCCTTTTATCTTTTCTAAGGGTCATAGGATAACATTGTTTAACGGCACATCATTTTAGTTGATATAATAACAACATAGTTTGTCCGATACCAGTAATAATTATTATTAAAATGTAAATCACATGCAAAGAATTTATACATTTTATTAAAGCTAAATTATCTTAAAATTGTTTTTTATCAAACATATCCGTGACATGGTTATGAAAAAGTAAAATATAAAACTTATGTGTCGACATCTGTATTCATTTCATTCATTCATTTCATGAACATGTAACTCGTAAATAATAAAAATAGACGAAAATATTTTTACTTTTAAGTGATGATTGTCGAACAATTTCTATAGTTCTTCCGAATTATGTCTAACATCGTTTCAAATATCTAGTATGATTTCTTCTTTATTTTCATTTCGCTTGATATTACTGACAGATATAATCCAGATGATACATCTCCAAAGATATCATAGCAATTTAGACAAGGCATCCCATATGGGATGCCATTATATTTCCACCATCCACCTCCTCCAAAGATCTTATATTGCGAGAACGGAGGATCCTCAGAGCCGTACACATAGAACTCCATGTTGTTGAAAATCATCATTCTGTCTGAATATAAAATGAAGTAAGAAATCAAATACTATCAAATATACATTGCTTGCACATACTTGCATATGAACATGGACGTGACTGAAACAATTGCAAGGCATGGTAATGTCCTTAGATTTAACGATTGTCAAATCAACAATATCAAGATTTTTCTTGATGTCAATGAGTATAAACAAATAGACACTGCTCGTTAATGTATGGTTGCAGATCTTCGTATTTTGAGAATAAAATTAAAATACAACACCACAGGCAAAATGGAAAAGATTTTGTTAACAAGGAAAACTATAACGAGAATAAAATATATAGAAATAAATGAAACATACAAATAAATCAATAGCTTTAAAATTAAAAATGAATGAATGAATGAACGATGATGATGATTATTATCATTCACAGTATTATTATTATTATTATTATTATTATTATTATTATTATTATTATTATTATTAACATTATTATTATTATTATTATTATTATTATTATTATTATTATTAACATTATTATTGTTATTATTATTATTATTATTATGATTATTATTATTATTATTATTATTATTACAAATAGAAACAAAAAATATATCACCAGCAAATCTTCCTGTCCCGTTGCCTATTGTTAGCTTATATTTATCGTCGCGTGATCCCACAGCAAAGATACTGAATGTCGTCTCTTCACATAAATAAACAATTTCGTATCCATTGAGCTTTGACAGTGTCATGACATATATGCGTAGCTCAAAATCTCTATTTTTTGTAAAGATGGCCAAAATATCATTCCCTGTTAATATAAGTTTTGAGCAAATTATACAGAATTACAGTGCAGGTTTAAATAGAATCAAAATACATGGATATATAACTAAGACATACTAAGAAACAGGTACCGGTTAGGGTAAGTATCTCCTGTTAAACAGCCATACATGCTATCAGTATAAACAACTAGGGTACCTGATCTCACTCCATCATGGGGGTTCACATGTGCTCTTCAAGTAGACATTTTTCGTTATTTTCTATTTGGTTTTTATTTTCACTGATTTTGTAAGTCCTCTGGTTTCATGATTTTCGGACTTATGGTTTGGATTTATCCATCATCTTTACATTAAAACATATGATTCAACATTTCGATATTTATCCATAATACACGTTAATTAAAAGTTGAATCAGTTATATCGTAGAGGAGAAAAACTGCAAAAGAAATTGAATAAAAAATTCTAAATACCACAAATAGAGGTATCTTACTCGCACGCTATTCTAAGTGGTAGAAACACATTGGCCATCGATAGGTGCCATAAAATATGATTCTTTTTATTACCCTACAGTTAGGTGCAGTTCATAAAGTGCAATTCAAGTTAACTTTATGACTGCTTTTCATGGTTACTTGGCGACAACAGAGTAAACGTGGAATCAAGTTTAGTACTAAACTTGAATTTCGTGTCACGTGATAGTAGACTTGAAGACGGAATTACTTTAAAGTTGGTTGGTTGGTTGGTTGATGGGTGTTTTACGTCGCTTTCAACAATATTTCAGTTATATCGCGACATGGAAGCAGGAGGTTACCAACCTCTTAAACATAGAGGCGCAACCCGGGAATCGAACCGGATCGTCGGCGCCGCAAGCCAAGCGCTTAACCACTACACCAAGCCTGCCCTACTTTAAAGTAAACTTGAGATCAAGTGCACTTGAAGATTTTGATGACATCATCACACACGGGACCTATTGTTACATGTATGTACGGACAAAAAGACGAGTCCCAACGAAGACTTGCAACGCAAGACAGATGAATAGATAAATATGTACTGTATATTTACCATGATATAAGATGGACAAGAGGATCTAAAGAAGCAATTAGGACATGTTTGTTCATAAAGGTAACCATTTAGATCTTACCGATCCAGAAGTCTCCCGCCAGATCTCCGAATCCTTCAGCATATTGACTGATATTGGCCTTGAATAAGTTAATGGGACTCTCACTTTTGTACCGTCTTTGAATCACCTTTACAAATTAATTGAAAATTGAAGGTTATCATTTTAGACATTATCAATGTAGATAACTCAATATTTGGAAATATATCTTTTTATTATTGAATAATACAAGTTTGGGACCATACAGATAAGAGAATATAGGATAACCATCGAAAACTGGA
The DNA here is from genome assembly GCA_035048485.1 of Pteria penguin. Classification (NCBI taxonomy): domain Eukaryota; kingdom Metazoa; phylum Mollusca; class Bivalvia; order Pterioida; family Pteriidae; genus Pteria; species Pteria penguin. Next base: position 12,933,253 of record CM068593.1, on the reverse strand, counting down.
AGGATTAGAAGTTAAATTAGCATCAGGATACACCGATCCACCTTTGAGCATAGCATATATAGCAATTTGTTATAAATTGTTAATGGTTATGACGTCATAATCAAACGTCCAAACTGTCCAACATTGCGTTAATGTCGTATTTTGTGCTAAAGTGTATTCGACGAAAGTGGATCGGTATACTGTAATGAAAGTTTGTTGATTAATATAAAATGAACATTATCTATCATCTATCTATCCACTAATCTATCTATCTATCTATCTATCTATCTATCTATCTATCTATCTATCTATCTATCTATCTATCTATCTATCCACTAATCTATCTATCTATCCACTAATCTATCTATCTATCTATCTATCTATCTATCTATCTATCTATCTATCTATCTATCTATCCACTAATCTATCTATCTATCTATCTATCTATCTATCTATCTATCTATCTATCTATCTATATATATATCTATATATCTACTATCTATCTATATATCTATCTATCTATCTATCTATCTATCTATCTATCTATCTATCTATCTATCTATCTATCTATCCACTAATCTATCTATCTATCTATCTATCTATCTATCTATCTATCTATCTATCTATCTATCTATCTATCTATCTATCCACTAATCTATCTATCTATCTATCTATCTATCTATCTATCTATCTATCTATCTATCTATCTATCTATCTATCTATCTATCTATCTACCTATCTATCTATCTATCTATCTATCTATCTATCTGTCTATCTATCTATCTATCTATCTATCTATATATCTATCTATCTATCTGAGTGTGTTTGTGTGCGTCAGTTCCTATATTTCTTATCAGAGTGTTATTCAGATTCTATTGATTAATGCAGTCGTTGTTAACTACCATTTTGACATATCAATATATGTATAGCCCAGACAAAATGCACTAGAAAGAAATTCTACTCTATTCAACAGGGTTGTCATTTCCTTGCTTTGTTAAATCTAATAGTCTTATACTGCACAACTACATGTATATGAGTGAAATACTTTATGAAAAATAAGAAGTATCTTGGAAAGAAATTTATAAATTAAGATTAATGAAAAGAGACAGGGAAAGATTCTATAGTCACAAGTATTCAGTAATCTATCCTCCAAACGGAAGTCGTTTCCGATAGATAAATAAAGTTACACTCAAGTGGATAATAGAAAATATTATCCACTTGATAAAGGGCATGTGCCCGAAAATTTGTGGCATTTGAGTGTAACTTTATTTATATAATCACAAGTATCAATCATGTAAGACTAACATGAGATTTATAAATACTTAAATGAAATTGCGTAAATATAAATCAAAGCTCTTCTGATAAATATAAACCAAACGGGCCACAGGAAAAATGGTACGTTGACAGTATAATGATAAAATTATGTATCAGATTACCTCAATAATCCATCGTGCTGCACAGAATTAATTTTTCCTAGACCGAATCCAAGCATACCCCCAATGCATCGTTAACAAACTGTTTGTGAAACATTACTGCCCCCGGAGGCAACAAAGTCCAAAACGTTATTTTTAGCGTGAAGGTCACTGTCAAGGTCAAAAGGTGATTGACCTTGGTGCCATTTGAAAGAAATTCATTAGTTAAGTTATGTATGTGAAATATGAAGTCGGTGCGGCCTAGGAATAGGGTGCTCGGCTCGTGATCGAGAGGCCCCGGGTTCGACTCCCGCTCTGGGCACACAGATGTTCTGTCATTCGGATGAAACAGTAAAAATCGAGGTACCGTGTCACGGTAGGCGTAACACATAAAAGATTCCTCACTGCTTCTGGTGGGTCCGTTGCAAAGGTCTAAATTTGTTTGCAATGCATCAGGCAGATGCCGTCACCATATACCTGAATATTCGTTGAGTGACGTAAAACAATCAATCATGTGAAATATGAAGCCTGTATCTCCCACATTTCAAAAGTTATGGTGAATGTTTAAGTTTTCAACAAACAAACAGACAGACGGACAGGACAAAAACAATATGCCCCCGGTCTATCGATCCGGGGGTATAAAAATTAAAAACAATTCTTACTTAGAAAGAAACCATTAAAGACAACATACTAGGTCAATGACACTTCGACAGCCAGAGAAACTGAAGTAGACAAAAATGCAGAAATGAATCATAAAATTTTCATATACTGACAATTGATACGAAACTTACCGTCCAATTTCCGTCACAATATACACTCTTGATATCATTATCCGTAATGATGTCATAAATACCCGGCTGTGTATACACACCAGAGCTCACAAGAGCATCACAACTGTCAGCTTAAAGAAAAAACAAAAACAAAACCTCATATAAATACCCGGCTGTGTACACACACCAGAGATCACAACTGTCAGCTTAAAGAAAAAACAAAAACGCGCATGATACACAAACCCAACAACATAGACATGCTGTCTGCATCTTATTTTGGTACTTTTCGTTAACCAATGCCTACAATCAAAGTTCATGAAGGTAGAATTTTCAAACAATTTTTCAAAACAAATGCGAATAGATTATTGTCCCTGGAGAAGTATAGTTAATAGTTTCAAACTGAAAAGTAAAATAATATATAAACTTACGTTTCGGGACTTTGACCTCGAAGTTGCCGCTAATATCTGATGAAAAATTGTTGAAAATGGTTTGATCATGTTTTCCTGTCAATAGAAGCTCAATATGAATCAGATTCATAAATTTCAGCAAGGAAAAACAAATACATATAAAGCAAACGTTAGGTTATATATGAATGATTCAAACTGAAGCTAAAAATTTAGTGAAGACATCAGGATGAATCTAAAAAGGATATTTTTGGTTTTTGGTTGGGCTGAAATGTATCATAAATTATGTTTGAGTTGAGACAAACACAAAATATATCAACATGCATTATAAATTGACTGCTTCCTCGTCGATAGGCTTTCATATATGATCTATCGGGTAATTAGCTTTCTCTTCTATTGATTGAACTCCCGCATTTCATTCGTAACCAGCACGGGATGGGGGCAATAACTCACTGTATATATTAAGAGATAGATAAATGTATATAACTAATGCTAAACATACAAAGTGAAGACGTCTCAAACGCATAACCAACGCTCTTTATTACTAAACTATTTCGGATAATACATTTAAACCTACAACAAGAAGAAAGACAAATTTTACCTCTTCATTATTTAATGCCGAAACTGTGAAAATCCAAAATATTGACAGGCGAATGTATTAATAAACTGACAGAACACATGTAGTAAAATGAAAATATTCTTAGAATAAATAAGGAATTCTTTGCCAACTAGGCAAAGTGAAGTGAGCTTTTTTTTCTGTTTTTCAAGCCACACCCGACATCAATAAGTAACAGATAATATACCATATAAACTGATATGTACCATTGTATAACTAACTAATGAACAAAAATGGACAGTCACGTTTAAGATGAAGATACTATTTCCGAGTTGTCGATTACACATTGCGATTCTTTAATATTACCATAAAAAGTGATATATGCCATTGTATAACTAACTAATAAACAAAACAGGACAGTCATGTTAAAGATGAAGAAACTAGTTCCAGTTGTCGCTGACACGTTGAGATCTTTAATATTACCATAAAAAGCAAGTGACTACCCAATATCAGAATTTCAATTAATACAAATCGAAGTGCAAATTTGTCTTTTATAATTTGAGTAGAAATCAGTTTTTCCTTTTAGCTTACCTCTTATAATCCTTCTTGCTTTAAAAAACTGATCACGTGCTTGCGGACAAACAATTTCATTTGAATTTGAGATATAACAACAACACCCCCCCCCTCCCCCCAATAAATAAACTAATAAATAAATAAAAAAGAAACTAAGAAATTTCTATCATTCATATATAGCCCTAAATAAACAGACCTGTAAGATTCTTTTGAAAATGTTGCCTTCCTCCATTGTCCTGTATGTGAAAGTCTGGATCCTTTGACGAATATGCAGTGCACTTTTCTTCAACATTTAGAGAATTGAATGAGTAACTTTCACATGCGTGATTTAGTTCGCAAAGCACTCCACAATAGATGCTTGAAGGAGTATTAGCTGTTAAAAGTATCGAGGAGGAAGCCTCCATATTCGTGTTTGATGCATTATTGATATAGAGACTGCCACTGGCCAAGGTGACTTGTAGAAAGAACCATAGAAATGCACTCATTGTGTCGACAAATCTTGTGTTTAGAATTTTATATATGATAGAAATATATTATTATATTGCTTATCGTACTCGATGTCATGAGCATTAACAAAGTTCCTTCCAGGTAGTAAGTGATTGCCTACGATCGAAACAGACCAACTCCTGTACTGATCCTATATATACATTTGTAGGTAAAAGAGAGAAATGCATTTTACTTTGAGCAGCCAATCAGATATGAGGAGATGTCAATATCTATATCTAGCTTGTATCTCGCCTGGATTGTTTGTATTACCATTGTCTTTTACAATAATGTATAAATTTAGGATATATATATATATATACGTATCTAAAGTAAGTACATTACACGCGTAGTTCGACAATTTATGCCCTCCTCCGTGCTGTTTAAGGCTTAAACGATGGAAATCGAATGTGTTTATATTTGCAATCAAGTGCACTTAATACCGAATTGACTTACAAGTAAGAAACCTATCTAAGGGCAGGACAATGCAGGAAGGGGATACTCATTATTTCTAAAATAAAATTAAGTATTTCTTTTTTTTTATGAGATTTCTATTGTCCAGTAAATGTAACAGCAAGAATTAGACATATAGAAACATCTATCTGCTAGTACTTGGAATATGTTGTATATTTTCTTAGAGCACTGGTATCGCACTGTACTTCAAATCGAATGATCTGGTTTCGATTCCAGCTGTCCCACACGGATTTTTCAAAGGTGATTAATCATCATTCGCCTCATTATCTTTCCTTGGGAATAAAATAGTAGTTTATGTTGTCATTACTGCCCGGACGGATATGTCTTATAGGACAGAATTATGACAAGGTGCACCATGAAAGTGCCGACATATACTTGCAATAATAATATATTTATTCATTTTCTATCTGCAAGTATACAAAATCATCGTGTGTTGTTTTGCACCGTCGTGAAAACTTAGAAAAACAGCTGTCGACACGGATTTTTCTTAGGTGATTCATCGTCATCCTTATCTCTCCTTTGGGATAAAATAGTAGTGTCAAGTAGTTTATGTTGTCATCACTGCCCTGACGGATATGTTTTATAGGACAGAATTATGACAAAGTGCACCAGGAAAGTGCCAACATATAATTGCAATACCTATGAAGTGACGTAAAACATCAGCAAACCCAACATATTTATTCATTTTCTGAAACCTAAAACGCTTTACTTAAATAGTCCCAAATAACAAAGTCGACAGCCGGAGAACACGAGGTGAGATTTGATACTAAGAAAAAGAAATCATTCCCTTTTTACCACCCATACCTGCCGTGAGGCAACATGATTAAACAAAAGACTTTATCTTGCCAACGTTAACTGAGACATCTGTTGGTCAGCTACAAAAATAACTGAGTTTATTTTAATACTGAAAATCTTAAAATGATTTTTTTAATTCTCACAATAAAGTTACAGAATATTGATATGTGACAAATACAACTGAAGCCAAAACAACAACAGAGACAATGTCTGACAGAAGAATATGATAGAGAGTCCAGTCGATCATAGCGGTTTTATGGTATACATTAAGACACTAAGGTATTGAAGAGATCCACCAAGCTATTTTAAAAGATCAAGCCAAACTTGCAATTTCAAATACATATACAAAATCGTCGTGTGTTGTTTTGTACCGTCGTGAAAATTTAGAAAAACATTCTCTTTTGCAGCTGTGTTAAGGCAGTCCATGATTACATGTAGAAAACCGCTACAAAAACCCCCAGTACGTTATACTGACGTCACTCTAGCTTGTTACATTTTGTGAATTAAGAAGAACGGGCCAGGATAAAGGCTCTATTACTACACTTCTTAGACATCAGTTTTCCAAAAAGATTATGATCAGAAAAGTTAAATTTAAACACAAAATAAATTACGATATTTAAACATTTTCTATTCATATGTGCATTTGCTACGGTATTATTTAGATATATGACATCCACATCTAGCCTTCACAGACGCCCAGTGAATTTGGTTTGTTTGATTTATAATTACACAGGATTTGTTTTCACAGTCTCACCCGGAAAATGTGCTTCCGTCGGGAGTCGAACCTGGGATCACTTGGTCATCTAGTGTGCTCAGCGGCTCAGGTTTATATGAAAATGATTTATTCTTTTAAAATGTCATAATCATAATCATGATAATAATAATGAGGAGGACATGACATACATGGCAATAAAGAATTTAAATGGTGATACCCTCGGGATATTATATGACCATCAAGGTAGAAAAGATGATAAAAGATAATTAATTACATCAAAAGGACGATTTATCAAATGAATGGATCGTCTATAAGGTCGGCATGATGATTGTCGTGTAGTCGGCCATTTTAGGAAAATCTTTTCATGTTGTAGCCATTGTCATTTAAGTATTTATTTATTTAGTGAAGTACGAGCTATGGTGGTCCAATAACCTGCCAAAACAAATCAATCATATGTACTTCAAACGCATTTCTTAGTAGATTCCGCATCTGCAATAAGATTTACGTCGTCTTTGTGTCTGATAATTCACATGTTTTATATCGTAGACGAGTCCCTTCCCTTTTCATTTCGTCGTAAAACTATAATTTATATTTGTTTCTTTATTTATTTATTTTACAACAATGGATTTTGTTTAAAATATGTATGAGTGAAAAAAAAAAAATAATCGTCACTACATATCAATATACAACGTCAAAAGACATCAAGCCATCAAAAATTATTTGAGCATTTAGATTATATAGATTAATTGATATACGATTCTTTTAATGCCAAAATTTCCAATTGCTATGATATTCTGGTCTAAATTATCTACTCTGTACTACAGTCTCATTGCTGATATGACCTGTGACTGTGGATATGTACTGCATCTTAATCCACCGCTGAATTTTATATGATTGCCTTTTGGTTTCCATCAAGGTATTTTTCTCATTATTCCTTATTGTATTGTCGACTATATTACCGGTATAAATTAGACACCAAGAAACTATCTTGCAATTAGTTTTTATTGAAGTGTTAAACGCTTTGTTTCTATAATTACAACTTGGGGAAACAACATCTCTCAGTTTTTGCCAGTTATTCTTTTTAAAAAAAATGTTATAGTTTTGGCCGGTTTTCCGTATGTTTTTGTAAAGGAAGTCTTAAGCCCTGTTTACACGGCGTATTTTGCCACGCGTGGCAAGACAAGCCGTGTAAACTAGGAAATGTCAAGACACGCTTATCGACAAGCCGATTAGAACATGTTCTATTCCGATTGTCAAGACAAAGCAAATTGACCAATTAGATTCCACGATGGGGTCAGCGATAAAGTTGCATCATCTGAATCAAAATATGCAAGTACATACAGAAGTAAACAGTACACAAGATGGCTACTTCACAGAAGAAACCCGATGATCTCAAGCTCTAACATGAAGAAACTGAAAAGATGATTGAATTATTTCAAGGAGAAAGCGATTTGCAGAATTATTTTCAGCCAATTATTCAAAAAAGTTGCCAGACAAAAGGCCCTTAATAACATCCTTGATGCAATGACAGGATATTTTGAGGGATTCACGTATACTGGTTTGTATTTGTTTAAAATAAACTGTTATTCATAGAAAAATCTACAATCATGTACTAGTAATTGATTATAATATGTTTCTAGGTAAATTTAATTAAATGAAAATATTATTATCACCGTCTTTTCATACATCTTATTCAGTATCGCATCTAGATATTAAACAAGATGTGTTTGTGAAACACTGATGTCCCCGGTGGCACTTAAGTTCAATTAAGGCAAATTTTGAAAGGTAGGTCAAAAGCCATGGTCAAGGTCATTGACCTTGGTGTTATTTGAAAGGGTTTCATTAGTTATTATGCGTGCCAAATATGTAGTCTCTATCTCAAATGGTGTTTAATTTATTTTATTTTGTGAAAATCGGGACAGAATTACGGACAGACAGAGAGACAGACGGACGGACGATCCCCTATATGCCCTGGACCTTTTAGGTCCAGGAACTACTTCTCTGCTTTCGCTATCCTCCTCGTCAAATATCCCTTGAACAGAATTTTCTGACCCTGTGTTTTTGGTTTTGAGAAAGATGTGCAAAGCACAACACGGACAATTTTTTCAGCCTTTTCGGGTGCCATCTGAACTGCATGCCTTAAAACACCAAATCGACTCTCCAAGATTCCAAAAGCATTTTCAACAATTCTCCTTGATCTTGATAACCTATAGTTAAATATTCTTTTGCTGTTATCTACAACGCGAGCTGGATATGGTCTCATTATATACTTTTTGACTGGAAAAGCACTCGTCTCCTACGATAACATAAGGTATTGGTTTGTGTCTTTGAGGCAAAAGCGTATCGTTTGGCAAACTTAAGCTATTATCCTCTAAAGCTTTATATAAGTTTGCAAAAACTCCAGCATCACTTATTCTTCCATTACATCCAGAATACACAAACATAAATTTGTAATCTGCGTTAATAAATAGTGCTAATAATACTATGCTGAAAAAAAATGTTTGTAGTTGAAGTACTGAGAGCCGCTTCTAACAGGGCTTTTAATGGCAATATGTTTACCGTCCATTGCACCAATGCAATTTGGGAAATTCGATGATTTTTCCTGGAATTCTTCGGCTATATTCTTCCACTTATTCTGAAATTTAAATTTAAACTTTATTTATTTTACAGCGATTAAGAAACAAGTTAAGAACTTGTATAAATCTTGCTCGTTGGCACTTATTCTTAGAGTTAAGGACCTACAAAAAATATTTATTTCAAAAATTTGATTTTTTCTCTTTTCAGGAAACGCAAGATAGTCAGATCGAAGATGAAATCTTCGAAGATTTGGATGAAAATGCATCACAGTGTTCTGAATATTCTGAAGATTTAAGACCATCAAATTTTACAAAAAAGGAAGCAAAGTGGTCCTGAAGCTGTCATGAATCTGGCCATGACATACCTACAAGCCATGAGAAAAAAGTCGGAATCAAGGACAGCAACTCCTTTACCATAAGATGAGGATGCCTATTATGGAAATTACATTGCCGAGGCTCTCCGTAAGATAGATGATAGAACAAAATCATTTGTAAAGTTAAAATTTCAAACAATTTGATCGAGGCAAAATATGGAATTACAAATTCAGGGATTGGCGGATATGGAACTCCTCACAGTACAGAGTATGGTGTCCCGCTTTCCTCAAGATATAGTTGTGTCCCTACTTCTGGATACGATGGATACAAGGCACTACCAACAACAGGATTTGCACCAATTCCATTGATACATATACCTCATAGGACCCCGGGTGATTAAAACACAAGTAGCTAATCTACAGTGTCAAACGCAGCCACTTCTGGGCAAAACTTTTTGAACATATAACATATTTGTAATAATTATGATTAGATTGATTAATACCCACATTCACAACAATACCTTTTAAACAATCATAAATAGGCTCGCATGTCTCAGGAATAATGATCGATAGGGCTGGTATTGGCACTCTGTATAGATAGGATATAGACCTAAAACTGTATCTGAAAGCAAAAACATCCTATTCTTTTCATTGTATGATATTTAAAGACACCAAATGAGAATATATCCATCTATGTTTTACAATATGCAAACTTCGTACTTATGTTCTTACGTTTTCTTGTAATTTTTTTTTTACTGATGTTAATATCATGAGATTATGTGTGCTTGTTTTTTATTCCGGAGGAAAACATTAAAATTGTTTTCATTTTAAATAAAAACTATTTTTCACTTATGTTTTTATTCCTTAGGATAAACATGTATATATATATATATATATATATATATATATATATATATATATATATATATATATATATATATATATATATATATATAAAATTTAACCTTTATTTATTTTACAACGATAAAGAAACAAGTTAACAACTTATATAAATCTTGCTCGTTGGCACAGATCTTGGCGTAAGGGTGTCGTTTGTGTGGGAGGAAACCGGCGTACCCGGAAAAAAACCACGAAGCCAGGTTGGTGACAGCCCCACCATCTCACGTACCACACCGGGAATCGAACCCGGGTCGCATTGGTGAGAAGCGAGCGCGCTACCAACTGCGCTACTTGCACCCCTCATAACATCTTATATATATATATAATACAAATTTACCAGTAGCAAGGAACCGCAATGTCAAAGAAAGTCTTTCTGGGGCGGTCTTAGAGTTTCTCATTGTAGTGACTCTCTTCGTAATACCTGGTGATACCAAAGATAAAAGTTCTCCAAAATTCTCTTGTGTCATTCTAACAAAATTCTTGTAAGTTGCACTATCCTCCTGCTCTAATTCTTTAATCAAGGCATGATGTGAACCATGAATGGCTTGTCGTTGGATCCAAGGCTTTGTCGACATCATTCTCCTTTTTCTATTATTTCTTAAGTACTGTCGATAAGCAGCAGCCAAATAATAATTAAAACAAGCCCAATAGTTTCTAAATTCTCCATTTCGTTTAACACGTGTATTGACTGACTTATGGTGAGAAATATTGATTATATTTTGAAATCACGCGTGTCCAGACACGCCGTGTAAACAGTACGATTGCTTTGCTTTCGAATCACGGTTGCATAGATTCACGTGTGGCAAAACACGCCGTGTAAACTTAGCTTTAAGATTTCAAATTTAAATGGTGTAAATGTCCTACAGTCAGCAGGTCTCTGTCGCAGTAACTTGCTTAAGTGTCCTGATTTTCGCCAGTGTATTTATCTATTATATATATATTTTTTTTATGCAGAAACTTGCTGGTAATGTCTCAGTTATGGAAGGTTTCTGGCATGTTTCTTTCGCGGAAATTTTAAGTTACTGCAGGTTTCCGCCAGATTTTTTTTTGTGCGGAAACCACAATTATTGGCATATTTCCGCAAACAGAGACATTTTTGTTTCAAAAGTATTAATCAGTTCTAGGCGTATGATAGACTATAATGAATCAATAAGGTAAAATATCGTAAAATAACGAATATTCAGATTCAAATACAAAATACAGAAAGAAATCAAAAAATAATATAACTTAGTATGTAAATCAAGTTAACTCCTACAAATAAGTTTTGGTTAGTTTCAAGATGCATTTCTATCTGTTATTTAATAGTTATCTGTCATTTACCGATAGATGGCGCAGTGAGAATAACAAGTATCAGAGACACATTCTTTTTCAAAAAGTAGTCTATGTCTGTAGATCTCAGTATCAGTATTATTTCCTTTGTAAAGATTTCTCGATGATATTTAACCTTGCAAATCCTACGGATGGTCGTGTCAAACAGCCGACTTAAACCTCAAGGAACGTCGCAATTTGCTTTTGCAAAGAAAACTTTGGGTAAACGCCGATATGTTGAAAATTTGGCTTACACCTGTCACGTAATTTGACAGTTTCTACAAGTAATAGCTACAACTCAGAACAGAAACATGAAAGCCACAAGAATTATTTACTCTATATAGATCTACGCTGAACGGCCAATTGTCCATATAAAACACAACAATTGCATTATGAACGATACGATGTTTTCTTTTCCCTTTACTTAGTGTTTGGAAAAAATTGTTACTTAGTCTTTAAGATCTAAAGACTTTGCGTAAACTTTACCCCCAGACAAATGCTTTTTCTGCATGTCTCATAGTTAGTCCCTGTATTTATGTTAAAGTGCTTAAGAGATAATTGGCTGCATAGTTTCTCCCATTCAGTACGACTAATACAAAAAGCCAGACGGAAAAGATATAGACCATTTTTTTTAAAGTAGTCTATATTTCTGCTATAATTATATGGCCATCTTCCCCAGAGGCATTTCATTATAGATTAGTCACCCTGTTTAAACCGCAAAACAATTTATTAAAGATATAGAACGAGAGAAAAAATACCAGTGGTGGCATTAGTTGATGATAGTTTTCAGTACAGCAATGGCGGACAATCACTCGTCCGTATATAACGTGTCGGAATGGCCTATACGTCAAATAAAAATAGTAGAAAAATATTTATACCTATTTTCGTTCATTTCATGTTTTTTTTAAAAAGACCATCGTAAAAAAATTGGTGAAATGATATGCAATGGAGGAAAAGACCAGAAGAATAAAACTACCTCTCGTAGACCTTAAGCTTTAAAATATTGCAACTGAAACACGAAAAATAAGTAGCAGAGATGTCTGTATAACAAAAGTTGCCTATGACATATAGAACAAAAAAGTACTAAAAAAGGTATATTAAGGTTGCTCAATATAATTGTTCATGAAATCTAAAAAAAAACTGTTTACAACGGGTATTACAGAGATTAGTGAAAAAGAATGCAATATCGCCGTGAGTTTAGGGATTCCAAAGAGGTAATAGAATCTGTAACCATTTGAGTTTAATCCTCTACTGTCAACGTGCACTGCACATACACATCCACACACGCATACAAGCAATCGTCAGAATCACCTCATTTTGATCACCGTATGCACATAATCTGTCAGCTCTTATTTCTTTTACGTCTACCTTGTACAGTTAGCAGATTATGAGAAGATAATCTAAATTTAGCAATATATTTCTTATATAACATAGGGATTGGTTTTAACAAGAAGAAAGAGGAGTTACTGGCTCAGTTATGTGGCAGAAGTCAAGTAATATTGTAAAGTGAAATTATCAATAAGATGTTGATAAAGATATCCTTTATTGGATTTTGAAATCTCAAATAAAATATTCTGTTGGTACCAATCTTTGATTCGTTTTTCTATAATATTTAAAATGGATCCGTCGTTCTGTGATTTAGATGGTTTAGTTCAATGTATATGTTTTGAATCCATTCGTCCTTTTTGTCCATCATATCATCATAGCAGGCCTTGAGAATGCAGTTTTAAGTATTTTTTAACCTTAACCAGAATTTGAATATTTTTGTCTTGCGAGAAATGTGAAGCAGGTATCTTCCTTGTTAATAAAATCTTACAATATTTGGTTTATCATACATCGCCAACTTGAGCATTAGCATTCACATTTTGAATTTTTTTTTTTTGAATTATAAGAATTGGGATAAAACTAATCATGAATATTAATATGTATTATTAATGAGATGAATAATGATGGTTATTATTTCAGGAAGACGATTATGAATCTATAGGTGTGAGATGATTTGAAAATTGACTTTGTAATATTATGTATATTAAACGCACATCATGAGCGATTCATTCTTATATACTTCCTTTGTTTATTTTGTAAAATATTTATATTTGTTTGAGTGAAGCGAATTAGGTTATAAAGAACAGAAGTGTTTGTAATCTGCTCGTTTACTTCAAATTGGCTATGCAATGCAAACTTCTACATGTGGATGATATGTTTGACTCAGAAATTACCAAAATTTAAATTAAGTATGTTAAGACTCCATAATTTTGATTTCTTGCTCAAACGAAAACACACATGGGTAGGTAATGGTTTTAAAACCATCGATTTATTTGTGTCTTGTATGTTCCTCAAAGAAAAAAAAAGTTTTTACCAGAATTTCCTTAGGGGTGGATAACCCTTAAACCTAGAAGATATAAGAAGTAAGTTCATATGCTGGGCAGTAGAAAGCATACACCGTTTGGCAGCTACGACTGCCTTCTAAGTAAATAAGTTGACATAAAACATTTATAATATAAACACAATTTGAAATAAAATGAAGTACTGGGTTTTTCTTATTGTTTTTTGTTTTGTTTTGTTTTTGTTTTTGTTTTTTAAATATAAGCTTTACGTATTGTATTTTTCATGGTCAGCTGTGGGTGGCCAAACTCTGACAGAAGACGCTTATTCCTCCGAGGCACGTTGTATAATCTCTGACAGGAGACGCTTACTACTTCAGGACACCTGGTCTTACCTCTGAATTTCATAGGTACATTGTTGAGAGTATCACAATCACATGGCATACGTTGTTTTTATATTTTGCCTATCCTCTCTTCCGCCCTGATGCTTTAGAGTCACGTAAGTGTACATAGTAACGATGATTTTCAAAATAAGTATGGCCTGCTGTGATAATCATTCACAGTTCAAATATGTTTGATTTTATGGATACAAATTTTCTCAAAACATCCTAATTTGACTACCCAAAACTTTTGATATTTTATGTGGCCATGACGCTTTTTACACAGCGTTGGTTCAAGATCATTTATATGTACTGTGCTGATTTACATTTGTGTCTGTTGAATGTAAGGGCATTCATTGCGGGTGTGGCTAGCTATTCAGGAGACGCTTATTCCTCCGGGTCACCTCGTCTCCCCTCTGAATTTCAGGATCCTTGAATGTCCGCTGTAGTACGTTGTTGTTAGTGCATTAGTCACTTCATACCAGTTACTTTCGTATTTTTGCAAAGACTCATAATGTATTATACAAAACACATGGGAGAAGAAATTATGGATTGCCGTAAAACATTTACCATCCATTAATTCGTAATACACTTCATGTCTAAATTAGTCATTAAAATAATTGCATTTTCACTTTACAACTCAGGAGTAAATTGACGTTTTTGCCATTGCAGTGTTTTATATTTTCTTGTTTTTCTTTTTTCTATTCCTAATTATGAATTGAAAAATGAAAAAAAAAAGAATAAAAGACCATTTATTGGAGTTTGATGGGTGCATGAATCCTAACAAAATCAAAACATTCGACTCTAAAAAGGTTTCCAAAACATTTTCCTCATCAATTTTTATATATAAGAATACAAGAAACCATTCCCGTCTTAATAATACTTTTATTAAAAATAAAGCATTAAGTAATCATTACATGTCATTATAGTAACTTTCCCGCAAAAATGCCAACAAATGAAAATCTATTTGTACTCATAAGATAACCTCTCTTGATACAAGTCAATTTTTCATGCTTGTACAGTTCAGGGATATGAAACAGTGAAACAATATGTGTTTATCGTACAATGATACCTCATTTTCTTTTTCAAATCTGATGATCAAATAAATTATCCTACTGCTCTTTATCCATGTCATCTGCATTCTTCGAATGCAAACTTTAACTCATCTATGATCAGATAGTATCGAGCAAAATTATCATTTTAAGTATCAGTGAATATATTTCATTGAATATAAGCAAGTCTCTACCTCAAGCAAGTCTACCTCCTGAAATCAAAAAGTTGCTAACTTACAACCAACATTTAAACCTTTCCTAGAACTTTATTATAAACACTTTTATTAATGTAAGATTTATTAATATACGTTCTACAATACATTGTTACGGAAATTGAAAAAAATCAACCATAAATTTACTATTGATTACAAAATGGCTTTCAGCCTTAAAACTATACAAAAATATATATACGAAAAACGCTGACAAATAGAACACATTCCTTTGCAGTTTTTACTTTTTGTGAGCAAAACATATATACACATCATTGATTAAGTTTAAACATGTATTTAATTTATATAAATTATTAATTATATGAAGAATAAGGTGCAATTAAAAACTGTTGAAAGTTAAACAGTTATACAGTGCAGAATTATTTTCTTTTTATTGAGTGTAAAATTTATAAAGGTAGGCAAGGCAATAGCAGGAAGTATCGTTTCCTCTTCCCTCCGTTTTCAATCCCCTCTTGTCGTCTTCGCTATCCTGCCTACCCTTCTAGATCACCATCATCCCACACTCGTGTTGTCTTTTCTATCGTTCTTATACAAGGTCCAATTCCGTTTTATCTTTTTTAAGGGTCATAGAAGGATAACATTGTTTAACGGCATATCATTTTAGTTAATATAATAACAACACAGTTTGTCCAATACCAGTAATAATTATTATTGAAAAGTAAATCACATGCAAGGAATTTATAAAGACATTTTATTAAAGCTAAATTATCTTAAAATCGTTTTTTATCAAACATGTCCGTCACATGGTTATGTAAAAGTAAAATATAAAACTTATGTGTCGACATCTGTATCTATACATTCATTTCACTCATTCATTTTATGAACATGTAACTCGTAAATAATGAAAATAGATGAAAATATTCTTACTTTTAAGTGATATTTGTCGAACAGTTTCCATAGTTCTTCCGAATTATGTCTAACATTCATGTCAACATTACTTCAACTATTTTTTTTATTGTTTATTTCATGAGTATCGTTATAATACGTATTCATAAAATACCTTAACACGTGTGATTGCAATGTTGACCACACGACAAATGTAAAACAGAAACATCGTTTCAAATATCTAGATAGATTTCTTCTTTATTTTCATTTCGCTTGATACTACTGAGAGATCTTTTCCAAATGTTACATCTCCAGAGACATCATAGCAATTTAGACAAGGCAACACATATGCGAAGCCATTATATTTCCACCATCCACCTCCTCCAAAGACGTTATATTGCGAGAACGGGGGATCTCCATATCCGTACACATAGAACTCCATGTTGTTGAAAATCATCATTTTGTCTGAGTATAAAATGAAATAGGAAATCAAATACCATCAAATATACATTGCTTGCACATACTTGCATACGAACATTGACGTGATTGAAACAATTGCAAGGCATTGCAATGTCCTTAGATTTAACGATTGTCAAATCAATAATATCAAGATTTTTCAATTATTGATGTCAATGAGTATAAACATGTATCAAATAGACACTGTTCGTTAACGTTTGGTTGCAGATCTTCGTATTTTGAGAATAAAATTAAAATACAACACCACAGGCAAAATGGAAAAAATTTTGTTAACAATGAAAACTATAACGACAATAAAATATATAGAAATAAATGAAACATACAAATAAATCTATAGCTTTAAAAATTAAAAATGAATGAATGAATGAATGAACGATGATGATGATGTTGACGATGATTATCATTATTAACATTATTGTTATTATTATTATTATTATTACAAATAGAAGCAATAAATATGTATCACCAGCAAGCATTCCTTCCCCGTTGCCTATTGTTAGCTTATATTTATCGTCGCCTGATCCCACAGCAAAGATACTGAACGTCGTCTCTTCATACAAATATTCCATATCGACATTTGACAATGCCATGACTTCTATGCGTAGTTCAAGATCTCCAGTTTTTGTAAAATTGGCCAAAATATCATTCCCTGTTAATATAAGTTTTGAGAAAATTATACATTATACATTACAGTGCAGGTTTAAATAGAATCAAAATACGTGGATATACAACTAAGACATACTAAGAAACCGGGTAGGGTAAGTATCTCTTGTTTAACAGCCATATATGCTATCAGTATCAACAACTAGGGCACCTGATCTCACCCCATCATGGAAGTTCACATATGCTCTTCAAGTAGACATTTCTCGTTATTTTCTATTTGGTTTTGATTTTCACTGATTTTGTATGTCTCTGGTTTCATGATTTTGTTTGGATTTATCCATCCTCTTTACATTAAAACATATGCTTCAACATTTCGATATTTATCCATAATACACGTTAATTAAAAGTTGAATAAGTTATCAGTTATATCGTAGAGGAGAAAAACTGAAAAAGAAATTGAATAAAAAATTCTTAGTACCACAAATAGAGGTATCTTACTCGGACGCTATTCTAAGTGGTAGAAACACATCGGACATCAATAAGTGCCATAAAATATGATTCTTTTTATTACCCTACAGTTAGGTGCAGTTCATAAAGGGCACTTCAAGTTAACTTTATGACTGCTTTACAGAGTAAACGTGGAATCAAGTTTAGTACTAAACTTGATTCAAAGTGTAGTACTAAACTTGACTCCAAGTTTACTCCAAGTGCACTTCAAGTTTAGTTTACTTTCTATATACATGTACATTTACTATATTTTTTCTGTTAAAACGATTGTTTTATATAAAATATGCAATTGTACATAATAAGACAATTATTTCTATCGTGTTATACGAAACTGAATAATTGTAATAAACAAACGTGAAAAGTAAATTTCGTGTCACGTGATAGTAAACTTGAAGACGGAATTACTTTAAACTTGAGATCAAGTGCACTTGACTAAACTTTATGACTGGTTTTCAGGATGAAAAACTAAACTTCAAGTGCACTTGTCAAGATTTTGATGACATCATCACACACGGCACCCATTGTTACATGTATGTACGGACAAAAATACGCAACGCAAGACAGATGAATAGGTAAAGATGTACTATATATTTACCATGATATAAGATGGACAAGTGAATTTGAAGAAGATATGAAGGTATGTTTGTTCATAAAGGTAACTATTTAGATCTTACCGATCCAGAAGTCTCCAGCCACATCTCCGAATCCTTGAGCGTATTGACTGATATTGGTCTTGAATAAGTTAGTGGGGCTGTCATTGTTGTACCGTCTTTGAATCACCTTTAATTAAATTGAATATTAATTATGTTAATTGAATATTGAAGGTTATAATTTTAGACATTATCAATATAGATAACTCAATATTTGGAAATATATCTTTTTATTATTGAATAATACAAGTTTGGGACCATACAGATAAGAGAATGTAGGATAACCATCCAAAACTGGAAGGATCAGAGGTTAAATTAGCATCAGAATACACCGATCCACTTTTGAGCATGGCATGTATAGCAATTTTTTATAAATTGTTAATGGTTATGACGTCATAATCACACGTCCGAACTGTCCAACCTTGCGTGACATCATTAATGTCGTATTTTGTGCTAAAGTGTATTCGACGAAAGTGGATCGGTATACTGTAATGATAATAATGTTTGTTGATTAATATAAAATGAACATCTATCTGTCTATCTGGGTGTATGTGTTCCTATATTTGTCATCAGCTAGTTTGATGAGTTTAATGAATAATGCATACATTTATCTAATTCAGATTTTAATGAATAATGGATCTATCTATCTATCTATCTATCTATCTATCTATCTATCTATCTATCTATCTATCTATCTATCTATCTATCCACTAATCGATCTATCTATTTATCTGAGTGTGTTTGTGTGCGTGCGTTCCTATATTCCTTAGTTATTCAGATTCTATTAATTAATGCAGTCGTGGTTACCTTCCATTTTGACATTACACTATATGTATAGCCTAGACAAAATGCAATAGAAAGAAATTCTACTGTATTTAACAGGGTTGTCCTTTCCTTGCTTTGTTAAATCTTATAGTCTTATACTGAACAACTACATGTATATGAGTGAAATACTTTATGAAAAATATGAAGTATCTTGGAAAGAAATATATTAATCTAAGATTAATGAAAAGAAACAGGGAAATGATTCTATAGTTACAAGTATTCAGTAATCTATCCTCCAAAGGGAAGTCGTTTCCGATAAATAAATAAAGTTACACTCAAATGCCACACATTTTCGGGCATATGCCCTTTATCAAGTGGATAATATTTTCTATTATATAATCACAAGTATCAATCATGAGACTAACATGAGATTTATAAATACTGAATTGAAATTGCGTAAATATAAATCAAAGCTCTTCTGATAAATATAAACCAAACGGGCCACAGAAAAAAATGGTACGTTGACGGTATAATGATAAAATTATGTATCAGATTATCTCAATAATCCATCGTGCTTCACAAAATTATTTTTCCCTGGACCGAATCCAAGCATACCCCCAATGCATCGTAAACAAACTGTTTGTGAAACATTAATGCCCCCGGCGGCAACAAAGTCCAAAATGTTATTTTTAGCGTGAAGGTCAAAAGGTGATTTACCTTGGTGCCATTTGAAAGGAATTCATTAGTTAAGTTATGTATGTGGAATATGAAGCCGGTGCGGCCTAGGAATAGTGTGCTCGGCTCGTGATCGAGAGGTCCCGGGTTCGACTCCCGCTTTGGCACACCGGTGTTCTGTCATTCGGATGAAACAGTAAAAGATCCAGGTCCCGTGTCACGGTAGGCGTGGCACATAAAAGATTCCTCACTGCTTCTGGTGGGTCCGTTGCAAAGGTCGAAATTTGTTTGCAATACATCAGGCAGATGCCGTCACCATATACGTGAAATATTCGTTGAGTGACGTAAAATAATCAATCATGTGAAATATGAAGTCTGTATCTCCCACATTTCAAAAGTTATGGTGAAGGTTTAAGTTTACAACAAACAAACAGACGAACGGACAAGACAAAAACAATATGCCCCCGGTCTATCGATCCGGGGGTATAAAAATTAAAAACAATTCTTACTTAGAAAGAAACCATTAAAGACAAAATACTAGGTCAATGACACTTCGACAGCCAGTGAAACTGATGTAGACAAAAATGCAGAAATGAATCATAAAATTTTCATATACTGACAATTGATACGAAACTTATCGTCCAATTTCCGTCACAATATACACTCTTGATGTCATTATCCGTAATGATGTCATAAATACCCGGCTGTGTATACACACCAGAGCTCACAACAGCATCACAACTGTCAGCTTAAAGAAAAAACAAAAACAAAACCTCATATAAATACCCGGCTGTGTATACACACCAGAGATCACAAGAGCATCACAACTGTCAGCTTAAAGAAAAAACAAAAACAAAACCTCATATAAATACCCGGCTGTGTATACACACCAGAGATCACAAGAGCATCACAACTGTCAGCTTAAAGAAAATACAAAAACAAAACCTCATATAAATACCCGGCTGTGTATACAAACCAGAGATCACAACTGTCAGCTTAAAGAAAAAACAAAAACGCGCATGATACACAAACCCAACAACATAGACATGCTGTCTGGATCTTATTTTGGTACTTTTCGTTAACCAATGCCTACAATCAAAGTTCATGAAGGTAGAATTTTCAAACAATTTTTCAAAACAAATGCGAATAGATTATTGTCCCTGGAGAAGTATAGTTAATAGTTTCAAACTGAAAAGTAAAATAATATATAAACTTACGTTTCGGGACTTTGACCTCGAAGTTGCCGCTAGTATCTGATGAAAAATTGTTGAAAATGGTTTGATTATGTTTTCCTGTCAATAGAAGCTCAATATGAATCAGATTCATAAATTTCAGCAAGGAAAAACAAATACCTATAAAGCACACATTAGGTTATATATGAATGATTCAAACCGTAGTTAGAAATTTAGTGAAGACATCAGGATGAATCTAAAAAGGATATTTTTGGTTTTTGGTTGGGCTGAAATGTATCATAAATTATGTTTGAGTTGAGACAAAAACAAAATATAACAACATGCATTTAAATTGACTACTTCCTCGTCGATAAGCTTTCATATATGATCTATCAGGCAATTAGCTTCCTCTTTTATTGATTGAACTCCCGCATTTCATTCGTAATTTGCACGAGGCGGGGGCAATAACTAAATGTATACATTAAGAGATAAATGTATATAACTAATGCTAAACATACAAAGAGAAGAATGTGTGATTCATAAAATTACCACTCTCAATTCAAACCCTATCTTATTATAATAATCACCGTCAGCACAAGACTTTAAAAGAATCATTTTTAAAAGTTGAGATTACTCCCGTCATTGCTGTGCATCAAATTAGCGTTGGGGAAGATATTTACTATATTCGTGATAAGAAACGCACCATTCTTATCTAATTTCCTGTTATACTAAAATCTATGCGGTTGGCAGGTCGGCTGATTGGTGCTTTCTAAAATATTTCAGTTATATCGCGACATGGAAGCCGGAGATTACCAGTCTCTTAAACATAGTGGCGCGACCCTGGAGTCTAACCCAGATCGTCAACGCCGCAACCCAAGCGCTTAACCACTACACCAAGCTTGTCCCTAAAATCTATTCAGACTCTTCAAAATATTAAATTTAGGTACATAGCAACGACTGCTGAATTTCTTCTTATTAGCTACGTGAAAACAATTACAGTGATAAAAACAGCAGATGGGTGGGTTTCAAAATATTAGAATTTCATGGCTAGTTATGATTTGTATGATGGTAATTTATTTATGATTTATTATGGTTATCTTCCTAAATTTCCTTATTCTTTTGTATTTCAGTATGCACTGCGACCCGTAATGAAATGATATTTACAACCAAAGACAATTACTTCAGCATATGCGGGATTCAATTAATATCATGTAAACCTTATCATGAATATTATTGTATTAAATTGTCAGTTTCCATCATCTCAAACGCATAAACAACGCTCTTTATTAGTAAATTATTTCAGATAATGCATTTAAACCTACTATAAGAAGAAAGACAAATTATACCTCTTCATTGTTTAATGCCGAAACTATGAAAATCCAAAATATTCACATGCGAACGTATTAAGACACTGAGAGAACACATGTAATGAAATGAAAATATTCTTAGAACGAATAAGGAATTCTTTGCCACCTAAGAATTAGGTGAAGTGAGCCTTTTTCTGTTTTTCAAGCCACACCCGACATCAATAAGTAACAGATGATATATTTGCAAAAAGTTATATATACCATTGTATAACTAAATGAACAAAAAGTCACCTTAAAGATGAAGAAACTATTTCCGAGTTGTCGATTAAACGTTGAGATTCTTTAATTTTACCATAAAAAGTGATATATGCCATTGTATAACAAACTTATAAACAAAAATGGACAGTCACGTTAAAGATGAAAAAACTATTTTCAGTTGTCGATTACACTTTGAGATTCTTTAATATTACCATAAAAAGCAAGTGACTACCCAAATATAAGAATTTCAATTAATACAAATCGAAAAGCAAATTTGTCTTTTAAATTGTCAGTAGAAATCAGTTTTTCCTTTTAGCTTGTTCTCTTATAATCCTTTTTGCTTTTAAAAACTGATCACTTGCTTGCGGACAAACAATTTCATTTAAATCTAAGATATAACAACAAAAAATCCCCAAAAATAAATAAAGAAAGAAAGAAAAAAGTTTTATTATTCATAAATAGCCCTAAATAAACAGACCTGTAAGATTCTTTTGAAAATGTTGCCTTCCATTGTCCTTTATGTGAAAGTCTGGCTCCTTTGACGAATACGCAGTGCACTTTTCTTTAACATTTAGACGATTGAATGAGTAACTTTCACATGCGTGGTTTAGTTCGCAAAGCACTCCACAATAGATGCTTGACGGAGTATTAGCTGTTAAAAGTATCGAGGAGGATGCCTCCATATTCGTGTTTGATACATTATTGATATAGAGACTTCCACTGACCAAGGTGACTTGTAGAAAGAACCATAGAGATGCACCCATTGTGTCGACAAATATTGATTTAGAATTTTATATATGATAGAAATATATTATTATATTGCTTATGGTACTCGTTGTCATGAGCATCAACAAAGTTCCATCCAGGTAGTAAGTGATTGCCCACGATGGAAACAGACCAACTCCTGTACTGATACTATATATATACATTTGTAGAGAAATACATTTTACTTAGTTCAGCCAATCAGATATGAGGAGAAGTCAATACTTGTATCTAGCTTCTGTTTTTATCACGCCCAGATTGTCTGTAGTTCCATTGTCTATTACAATAATGCATAAATTTAGAACATATATGCGTTTCCAAATTATGCACATTTTAGTTCGACAACTTATGTCCTCCTCAGTACTGCTTAAGGCCTAAACGGTGGAAATCGAAAGTGTAAATATTTGAAGTGCACTTAATACCAAATAGACCTAAAAGTAAGAAACCCATCTAAGGACACGACTATGCAGGAAGGGGATACTCCTTATTTTTAAATAATAAAATTTTAATTAATTTTATCTGACACTTCTGTTGTCCGGTAAATGTAACAGCAAGAACTAGACGTAGAGAAACATCTATCAGCTAGTACTGGGAATGTATTGTGTGCGTCTTCGTGAACTGGTTATTCATGGGTGAGAATATTTATCATCTACATACATAGGGTAAAGGTCGTCACAACGGACAATTTTAATATCACACTTCTGCTTTATTTAAATTATAAACTATAAAAGACTTCTGCTTTTAATCTTAGTGTTCCACTAGAGAGACATTTTTGCAATTAATATGATAAATAAATATGGAACATATATACCTTTTAATAATTTATAGATTATTTCCAAACGTAATTCACGTATCTGGTTTTCCTCATTCTGTTTTTTTTTTTCATTCTTTTTGTTTTTGTTTTGTTGTTTTTGTGATTGTTTTAATATATGCAATATGCAATGTCCTATATTTATCAATGGACTTAATATTTATGTCTTTCTTAGTGCACTGGTATCGCATTGTACTTCAAATATATATTTCATCAAAAAATCAGAATTATGACAAAGTGCACCAGGAAAGTGCCGACATATAACTGCAATACCTATGAAGTGAAGTAAAACATCAACAAACCAAACATATTTATTCATTTTCTGAAACCTACAACGCTTTACTTAAATAGTCCCAAACAACAAAGTCGACAGGTGAGATTAGATACTAAGAAAAAGAAATCATTCCATACCTGCCGTGAGGCAACATAATTAAACAAAAAACTTCATCTTGCATACGTTTACTGAGACATCTGTCAGTCAGCTACAAAAAACAACTTTTTATTTTAATACTGAAAATCTTAAAATGATTTTTATTAATTCAAACAATTAAGTTACAGAATATTGATATGTGACAAATACAACTGAAGCCAAAACAACAACAGTAACAACACCAAAAGTAATAATCATAATCGTATTCATTGTATCCAGCAACCTGTTCTTGAAGATGGCAATGTCTGTCAGAAGAATAAGATAGAGATGCCAGTCGATCATAGCGGTTTTATGTTATACATTAAGACACTAAGGTATTGAAGAAATCCATCCAGCTACTTTAAAAGATCAAGTCAAACTTGCAATTTTAAATACCTATACAAAATCATCCTGTGTTGTTTTGTACCGTCGTGAAAATTTAGAAAAACATTCTCTTTTGCAGCAGTCAATGATTACATGTAGAAAAACGCTACAAAAAACATTACGTTATACTGACGTCACTCTAGCTTGTTACATTTTGTTAATTAAGAAGAACGGGCCAGGCTAAAGGCTAAAGGCTCTATTACAACACTTCTTGGACATCAATTTTCCAAAAAGATTATGATCAGAAAAGTTAAATTTAAACACAAAATAAATTACGATATTTAAACATTTTCTATTCATATGTGAATTTGCTACGGTATTATTATTTACATATATGACATCTACATCTAGCCTTCACAGACGCCCAGTGAATTTTGTTTGTTTGATTTATAATTACACAGGATTTGTTTTCACAGTCTCACCCGGAAAATGTGCCTATGTCGGGAGTCAAACCTGGGATCACTTGGTCATCTAGTGTGCTCAGCGGCTCCGGTTTATATGAAAATGTGATTTATTCTTTTAAAATGTCATTATCCAGCGCTCGGGGATAATGAGGTGGACATGACATATATGACAATAAAGAATTTGAATTGTGATACCTTTGGGATATTATATGACCATCAAGGTAGAAAAGATGATAAAAGATGATTAATCACATCAAAAGGACGATTTATCAAATGAATGGGTCGTCTATAAGGTGGGCAAAATCTTTTCATGTTGTGACCATTGTTATTTAAGTATTTATTTATTTAGTGAAGTACGAGCTATGGTGGTCCAATAACCTGCCAAAACAAATCAATCATATGTACTTCAAACGCATTTCTTAGTAGATTCCGCATCTGCAATAAGATTTAAGTCGTCTTAGTGTCTGATAATTCACATGTTTTATATCGTAGACGAGTCCCTTCCCTTTTCATTTCGTCGTAAAACTATAATTTATGGAGTTTGTTTGAAATATGTATGAGTGAAAATATTATCGTCACTATATACAATATATCAATATACAACGTCAAAAGACATCAAGCCATCAAAAATTATTTGAGCATTTAGATTATATAGATTAATTGATATACGATTCATATTTGCTATAATATTCTCGTCTAAATTATCTACTCTGTACTACAGTCTCATTGCTGATATGACCTGTGGCTGGGGATATGTACTGCATCTTAACCCACCGCTGAATTTTATATAATTGCCTTTTGGTTTCCATCAAGGTATTTTTCTAAATATTCCTTATTGTATTGTCGACTATATTACCGGTATAAATTAGACTCCAAGAAACTATTTTGCAATTAGCTTTTATTGAAGTGCTAAACGCTTTGCTTCTATAATTACAACTTGGGGAAACAACATCTCTCGGTTTTGCCAGTTATTTCATTTTATAAAAATGATCTAGTTTTGGCCGGTTTTCCGTATATTTTTGTAAAAGAAGTCTTAAGATATTTAAAATTTAAATGGTGTAAATGTCCTCCAGTCAGCAGGTCTCTGTTGCAGTAACTTGCTTAAGTGTCTTGGTTTTTAGCCAGTGTATTTATTTATTATATTTTGTTTTTGAAGAAACTTGCTGGTAATGTCTCAGTTATGGAAAGTTTCTGGCATGTTTCTTCGGCGGAAACTTTAAGTTACTGCAGGTTTCCTCCCGATTTTTTTTTTTGCGGAAACCTGTTGAAACTGAAACATTTGCAGCAAGTGTCCGTCACATGAAACTGATGGAGACATTTTTTTTTCAAAATCATTAATCAATTCTAGGCGTATGATAGACTATAATGAATCAATAAGGTAAAATATCGTAAAGTAACGAATATCCAAATTCAAATACAAAATATAGAAAGAAATAAAAAGATAATATAACTTAGTATGTAAATCAAGTTACCTCCTACAAATAAGTTTTGGTTGGTTTCAAGATGCATTTCAATCAGTTATTTAATAGCTATCTGTCATTTACTGATAGATGGCGCAGTGAGAATAAGATCCATTGGATGACAAGTATCAGAGACACATTCTTTTTCAAAAAGTTGTCTATATAAATATTAGTATCAACATCTTATCCTCTTTGCAAAGATTTCTCGATTTGCTATTTATGGAAATGATGTTTAACCTTGCAAATCCTACGGATGATCGTGTCAAACAGCCGACTTAAACCTAGTAACCTATTATGTTCCAAATAATCTTTCATAAAGACGAAAATTGAGATTTTAAAAAATTCATTAATCAGTTGAAAATTTAAATGTAAAAATGAGAAATGTGTAAAATATTTTTTTTTATAATATTTTTATAAGTATGAAATGCTGATTATCGCATTAAAGTATCAAAAGATCGAGAGGTAGGTGAGGGGGACATGCAAGAAATGTACGAATGCATACCCAGATTGTTTTTGTATTATCAACATAAACGATGTTTGTTTCCTGTTCCCACACCCTGAGATCAAATTACGCCCTCAGACAAAGGATTGTACGTGTGACGTCAGTTCGCCGCGCATTTCCCATTTCAAACCAAGATCTCGGTACAGTAGCGTTGCACTGACGAAGAAGACAAGTAAGTATTTGTTTTCATATATTTCGTATATTTTAACACAGTATAATGTTTATATGTATAAAATAATTACCTTATAATTGTTTCTGATTTCTTACAACACTATTTTAGAATCTTGATATAGCCCTAGAATTTGAAATTTGCTAGTTCTTTTCAGTTCAAATTAAGCGATATTACAGCTGCCATTTTCTTGCAACAACTATGTAGATTATATCAATACTGTATAACATGCAATGTGACCATGCCTCGCTATCAAAATAATTACACATCTACTCATGAAAAAGTGTTTTGGTTTCGGACATTTTCGTCCTCATTGATTATGATGTCTCACCAAGAGTTCCAATGCTTGTGGCGGATTCTGAGATAGGCATGAACGTAAATATCAATATGCACTCCCGCTAAATATCTTTTTTTTAAAACTCATTTTCATTCATTTCTGCCCTATCTAACATTTCAATTTAAACCAAGTTGAGGTCAACCAGCTGGCTTCAGTGGCAGATTTAAAGGGTTCGGGGGGGGGGGGGGGCGTTCGCCCAAGGTAGTAATTACTTAATTAATTTACTTAAAACCTACATTTTTAGCAAATTTCAAGTAAAACTCTGCAAAATTCGGTATCCCT
The DNA here is from genome assembly GCA_035048485.1 of Pteria penguin. Lineage (NCBI taxonomy): Eukaryota > Metazoa > Mollusca > Bivalvia > Pterioida > Pteriidae > Pteria > Pteria penguin. The sequence continues at coordinate 12,905,249 of CM068593.1, read as the reverse complement.
GGTAAAGGGAGAACTGGATCTGCCACTAGGGTTCACTTACATTGTCGTGAATAGTGATGTCAGAGATGCCGGTAAAAATTAATTAAGGTGTATGATAAACAAAAAATGATCTTAAATGTTTTAACCATTTCAGATTAAATTATCATACATGCTTTAAGCTTTATAAGCATGGTTTGTACAGATAAAATTTATCAAAGGAATTTTAATCAATTATGCAAAGAAAGTATATTATAATATCATCACCATGCATGTTATAAATTGAATATGACATAGGGACAGAGAAAGAGGTGCATGTGTAGAATGTAGATTTTGAATAATTATATTGGAATGTGACTTGTGCCGGGGAAACAACTGCTTATCCACCTGACCATCCGCATTTTTCAATGAGTATTTATAGCTTACTCGCGTGAAAACCTTGTGTTAATTACATAATCACCCAGCGGTCAGTTCTCCTGCACCACTAAGTCCGTGATACATGTATGTGATGTACGGGGCACATGTATTACAAACTCAGTTGAAAACCCGCAGGCTTTAGATTCCCTCTCTCTCTCTCTCTCTCTCTCTCTCTCTCTCTCTCTCTCTCTCTAATGTTCTAGACTTCACGCTGACCAAAAACGAATAAGCAGGGCATTGTGAGACTACAAGTAATAACATGTCGATTTTCATAAATGTTTTAATTTATCTTATTTTATAAATGGCGCGGATCGAGACGGTGAACGTGGGGATCAGACTTTGCTTTAATTTTGTTTGTTTGTTTTGTTTTATCTTTCAAAGTAGGAATGCTAGACTGACTGAATTAGAGGGTGAATGCTGAATTTATTCAACCATCGTTGATGTTTAGGCGTTTTTGATGGGAAAGGGGGATTTACTGAAATTGGGATGTTTTGCAATTTGGATTGCGCAGTTTATGATTGTATTGTATTAATTGTAATGTTTATTAGCTTTTAGCCTTGCGACTCACCAGCATGTTAACAAACATGATAACACCATAAAGTATAACGCAAAATTCTGCAGTCCGTACATAATTACACCTGCATAATTATTCCAGCTATATATTAATCAATTTTTTTTTTTTTGCAAAAATGGAAGGCACATTTATTGTGCATAAACAGATTTTGGATACCTGAAAAAAGATGGGGGGGGGGGGGGGTGTACGAACTGCAGATGAGTCTTTTCCAAAACCCAGATTTATCAAGTTGTAAAAGGTAAAATGTGAAAAATTTAAACATTCAAAGATACCAATGATAAAATTTCATCAAATACAATACATATTATTATGATATTAGAAGTCGATATTGTTTGCTTTATGATTTCCATTTGATAAGGTGAGATTTTGCATATATGACGGAAAAACATAGGCTGTTTTATAGATAAAAACAACAAAAAAGAATGTCTGTGGTAAATATTTGATTTATTAGTTATGCTTAAGGTAATATCAAAGTCTAACAATTTCAACTTTTGATCTTTTAGATGTTGTTCTGCAAACCCATCGGAATTTATCTGAAGCAGATTTTAACAACGAACTCGGTAACTTTTTGAAATATGCCACAGAAGGTACTGGAGGTAGGGGAAGACGAGGCAGGCATCAGTAATAGTTTATAGATACAGAACTTAAAATGTTAAAGTATGCTGTAGATTATTATATAATACTGTATCATTTTAAACAAAATTAAATTGTATAAAGTGAAATATTCTGTTTGTTTTGTTTTGTTGGGGTTTTTTTCAAACTATCTGTTTGGATGAAAGGATCTGTGTCAGTTTGAGGGCAAATGAAAATCCAATGCCACACTGGTTCTGGCTCTTCAGCTATTACATATTTTAAAAGATTCACTGGACAGCCACTAGCAGTAGGTTTGCTCCATTACTTAAAATTGACAGCATGTTGTTTGTGGTCGGTGAAGAAACTTTCTCTTACACGGAGGGCCAATGGAGTTCTAAAAATTCATGGATCGATATATTTTCAGCCATTCGTATGTTCAGTCCACAGGTGCCCGTAGACAAGCGAATATTCAGTTTGTTGACTAGCAAGTATTCATGCAGTTTGTCAGTTGTTTATTTCAGATTCTGAAGGAAAGGCTGAATACTTGCTCATAAAGAGATCTTTCCTTGTCTACGAGCGCCTGTGGTTCAATCATGCAAAAGGAAAGGAACAACTAATATTCAACCATAAACAAGATTGAGGCTTCAACGTTGACACAACTTTAATTTAAACCTTATTTCAACGTTGAAACAACGTTGAGACTTCCACGTCGAACCAACGTTGAAACATCAACGTTGAAACAACGTTGAGACTTCAACGTTGACACAACTTTCATTTTAAACCATATTTCAACGTTGATTCAACGTTGAAGTTCAACGTTGATTCAACGTTTATTCAACGTTGAAATGTCTGCTGGGCTCATCCTGCAATACGGTAGTTAGTTCAAGGAACGTTGCAGTTCGCTTTTGCAAAGAAAACCTCCGGTAAACACTAATATGTTGACAATTCGGCTTACACCTGTCACGTAATCTGACAATTTCTTCTAGTAATAGCTACAACTCCAAGTACAGAAACATGAAACCCACAAGAATTGCTGTACTGAAATCTCTATCATCAACTTTTAAAATTCTGATGCATTGTAGTTTGTTAAGATTGCATTGACCGAAAAAATAATTCAAAATCTATTTTCGTTTAGTGCAATCTTAACAAACTACAATGCATCATAATTTTCTTTTCATGTATTTATAAAGATTTCTCCTTTACTTTCACTAGAAGGAAACCGGTAAGTAACGGTTGTCATTTTAGTTGACCGTCAACTGCATGACAATTAACAATGTAATGTGATGTCTATTAATGTGATTACAGTATTATTGTGCTGTCTGCATGTTCGTGTCGACTTTTCTCATATCAGTGAGTCTGTTGTCTTCTTGTATTTCCTTATAGAATGTATATAGAACCAAGATTTGAAATAAGTTTAGATTCATGTTTTACTTGAAAAAGGCCACGTCGAAACAGAGCAACAAGAATGGGATTTATTGCATTCTGTTAAGAACATTTTAACTGATTATTCTTTGCATTTTTTTTTAAAAATTGCTACTCAACAAACGGTATTACTTCATAATAAAACCTGTCATCGCCACAAAGTTCCATTTCCACAATCTATTTCCTCGGAAATAATTCGATAACATATTTGCTGATATGATACGTTACTTTTTAATTAAAATGTGTTGTAATTAATAACATATATGTTCTGTGATAAAAGTTAAATTCAAATGGACCTGGGAAAATGTGCTTCATTTAGAATTTCACACCTTACAGGAGAAAAGGAGAAACTGCTGGGAAGGTCTCATGTCCTAAACACACAATGTTTTATGTTCCTTCCTATAAATATGGAACATATATACCTTTTAATTTAGTGCACCATATGCGCATTTCGACAACTTATGTCTCTTCAGTGATGCTCGTGGCCAAATGATTGGAATTCTCAAAATACATAAATATTTGAAGTGCAGTGTTGAAACCAAAATGACCGAAAAGTGAACCAAAGAATCTATCTAAGGACAGAGCTATACTATATAAATCACCTTGATATAGCAATGCAACCGTCACAAGTGTTCTCTTTTCAACTTTCCCAATGAAGGTCTCTTAAAAAACACCCTTGTTTGATTGATTACGGTTGTAAATCATGACTTCAAAAAGTGAAATAGAAATATGCCTTCATGGTAAAAATATTCATACTTAAGCTTATATATAGTAGCTCCTCGACTTGAAAGGTTGTTGTAGGACTTTTGCGACGGTGTTATATGCAATCAGGGGACGCTTACTCCTCCCGGGCACCTGGTCTCGCCTCGATTTTATTGGGGTTCGCATTTGTCTGAATATGATACTATTCACGATATTGTCCTTTTATTCCATGGACTATGAGATATGGTGTACCCTTCGGTACTTTTTCTTTTTCTTACTTTATGTCTTAGAAAAATACTAAGAATATTAGACAATGAGACAAAAATCTGTAACAGTAAGACATTAAATAATTTAAATATTCATTATCGTGGTTTAGCTTTATTTTACTATTATTACTTTTTAGATATGCAGTTTTATTGTGAGTCCACCTATACAGTTACCTACGAAGTCGTTTTCGTGCCATTTTAAAGAAGACAACTTTTTTTATTTCGTTCGAACGAGAAACTTTCTCGTTTGAACGAGAAAAAATCTCGTTCGAACGAGAAATTATCTCGTTCGAACGAGAAAATTATCTCGTTCAAACGAGAAAAAATCTCGTTCGAACGAGAAACTTTAATACGAATTAAGGGGTTTTGTTATTTAGATAAGTATGATTAGTTTTTATTTAATTTGATACATACAATGATACATTTATATATGCATAATTGCATATATTTCAACTACACACTTACAACACAACGTACATATGCATGGTTATTCTGAAACACACAGCTTTTCAATAGAAAGGAAATGCTTTAGTTAAAGTATAATTTATTATATTGCAAAGAAGATGAATGTGTGGGGAAAAAAAGAAAGGGGGTGGGGGGAGGGTATTATGCCATCAGAGATATTCTGCCCTCCTCTTGTAATTAAAAGTATTAGAATAGTTGTGAATTATGATTTATACATTTCAGAATTGAAATATAAACTGAATGGTACTTACTGATATACAGTAAAACACTTATAATTATGCATTATTATTTCATTAATGATTAATGTTAACTGGTGAGGTCACTGAGCCAAGTTAGTTTGATTCCAGTGGTTTAAAACATAAATATAAAAAAAGGAGGAGATGAGGCTCCAAATCAAATGTTACAAACATACTTTAGATCTGCCATTTGATAGACTGAAATAATACGTATAATGTATTTCAACTAAATTCAGGCCAAAAACGGCCAAATGCTCCTGCCTATATATATGTAGTTATTTAAATGATCAAACATCCGTTACTAAAGAAATTGTTGGAAAATATCAAAAGATTTATTGATGGACGATATTCCATTTCTTTCTGTCGGTTAATAACACTTATCACTGTAGACTATGGTATATGATATTAGTTTCTCGTTCGAACGAGAAAAAAATCTCGTTCGAACGAGATAATTTCTCGTTCGAACGAGATAAAAAAAATATTTTTTCTTCTTTAAAATGGCACGAAAACGGCTTCGTAGTTACCCGAGTAATACTAATATATCTAAAGCGTACGATAACCATTTAAAATTCCACTGTAGCTTAATTTAGTATGTCACATGAATACTTTTAAGGTGTATAAAGCAATTTTTAACACTGTGTCTAGTGTCACGGCTTTATGAAAAGACTTTTCTGTCATCAATACAGTAAGTTAAAGGTCGGGTTCCGATCTATTCTAAGCTCATCACGACGAAGTAGGTCCATCTTGAGATGCTAGCTTATGTGCATGCATCAGATTATGCATCTGACCTACATTTTCTGCTTGAGTGACTCGTTATAAGTAGTTTGGGGTAATTCAATATTGAAGAAGGTATAGGTCGTTCAGTTACCAAACATACACCATAGCTTCATCTGGAGATGATGATTTAAATGTATGCATCCCATGATGCATCTGACCTATATTTTCCGCCTGAGTGATTCAGTTAATAAGTTGTTTGGGAAAACTCAGTATTGGAGAAAGTATATAAGTACTACAGGTACCAAACTTGTACTATGTTCATCTTAGGATGAAGCCTTACGCGAATTCATTTGATGCATCTGACCTGGATTTTACGCTTGAGTGACTCGGTTCAAGATTACCATATTCTTTAGAACTTCCTGATATTCTTTTTTGCTTTTGTTTGACAAATGTATCGAGGTAAACGTGGTGATCTTTTATTATAGTATGTTTAATACATGTAGTCCTTTAGTTTAAAGTTTGTTGAGCAGTATGTCATAGCGCATTGTCCCTCGTCAGTCTTAGGTGAGGTAGAAACAAACTTTAGATATACATGTAAGTAAGTAATCGATTTACAGGCGAATTCTTCATGTCTTTATTCATATTTGTAATAATATATTTATTACACTTCGTTACTTTGCCTATTTTCTTCACCTGACTTTGAAGATAAGAGTTTACTTATATTTGGGTAATGACTACAAAGTAGGAATCCTACGAATCTGAAGACAGGCGCTCGTATCGTTACTGAATCCGGTTACAGATCTAATACGTTTGAGAACAAGATTCTCACTTAGAGGTTTATATCTAACTGTTCTTCTATGACATAATGAGAGGGAGTGGCTTGATACTCGAATGGTCAATATTTAGAGGGAAATTATCATACTCTGTCTGAAGTGCCACAGGGGTCAGTACTTGGCTCGCTGTTCTTCGTCACATTCATCATCGGCAACCCATAGGTTACCAAGTTAGAGGCCAAGTTGTTTGCAGGTAGCAACAGTTTGCAACAAGACTTTGCAGAACCTAAGAAATGGAAAGAGGAATGGCAAATGTCCCTCTCTCCAAAGAAATGCGTTGTCATATATGTGTCCTCGGAACGAAAGACTTTAAAAGCAGACTACAAGTAAACGCAGACTCTAAGTTACCACAAACTAGAAGTAGTCGACTCAAGAAAGTACCTGGGCGTTATGATCAGCAACAACTAGAAATGGAATAAACATATCGATGCCATCACAGCAAAACTATCAGGACTCTCGGCTTCCTCAAGCGAAATCTTAGAGGCTGCAGAACATAAGCAAATGCCAGAGCCTACGAAAGCATTGTAAGTCCAACGCTGGGGTATGCTGCCTCTATTTGGGGCCCTTATACCACCATGCTGACAAATCAACCAGATACATAAAGCCCAGCGTAGAGCAGCACGATTCATTACAAGATTACTGGACAGGAAATCAGGTAGCGTTACCAACAAGATCAACTCACTGGAATGGGAACATAGTAAAGATTCGCCTTCTGTTGCTATTCAAAATCCAAAACAACTTAGTGGCCATTCCAGCAGAACAATATCTTATCCAATCAGACCTCAGGATTAGAGGTCAGCAGAACTTTCATATTCCACCAACAAGAAATTAAGGGTTGTGTATATAGGTTCTCCTTCGTACGTCCTATCAGGGATTGGAACACACTGCCATCAGGAGGATTACCGGACAACGAGCAACCAGCATTTCATCACAGAGATTAGAGTGAGCCTAGGGAACAAGGATTTTAACTTTTTAACTGTGTCGTATTGCCCTGTGAGTCTTTTATCTTGACTGCCGCTTGACTTATGAGCACGCTTCGTTACAGACGAAGCCGGTCTGGCCAAGTGGATAAGGTGCTCGGCTCGTGATCGAGAGGTCCCGGTTTCGACTCCCGCCCTGGGCGCACCGGTGTTCTATCTTTCGGATGAGTCAGTAAAACCCTAGGTCCCATTTCACGGTAGGCGTGGCACGTAAAAGATCCCTCACTGCTTCAGGTGGGTCCGTTGCAAAGTCTAAATTTGTATGCAATGCATCAGGCAGATGCCATCACCATATACTTGAAATAATCATGGAGTGACGTAAAACTTATCTCTTTTGAGATTCTTGCACGTGGCCGTTTTATTATGCTGTCGTTTACAGAGTGACAGTAGTAAACGACAGCATAATTAAACGGCCACGTGCAAGAATCTCAAAAGAGATTAACGTAAAACAATATTCGTCCCTGATTCAATCAATCGTTACAGCCGTCGTTAACATGTACCGATATAAAAGTATGTAATTTTCCGGATACAGACAATCTGATACTGGTTCTTTTCATTACAATACAATAATGAAATTGAAAGTAGGAGTTGTTCGAGCGGTCTGATTAAATGCTTAAAAAATGTCAGAGGAAGAAACAGAGGAACAGCTTCTTTATAAACAGGTTTTTATGGATATGATACTAGATCTGTTGTCCAACTGACAGTTTCAATAATATCTTCACAATACCCCGACCCATGAGTGAAAGTGAAAGGAAAGGTCAAAGGAATGGGGAAGGGGGGGAAGTTGACAGACACTGAGACAGATTCACTCTTTCACATCATTGAATTTTTCTGCAGACTACTGGCACTGTGCCAGTCGCCGAATAAGACCAGTTACTTCGCGTATAACAAGTGTGATTTTTCAAATTTTTTGCAAGTTCGTCTGCAGTAGACAAGAAGACAAACAGAAAAAAGAAATCTACCATAAAATCATGAACACAAAGGTATAAGAATTCATGTAAACTGTCATTTCACGTGCTGGGGAAGTGATGTCACGATGTTAAATTTAGGTTTCATTCTAGATAGTGACCTTATTTTGGGTTCAAAGTTCAAGGGATTACAAACTTTCCAGGGGGGGTGCATTGAGGGGTTTACAAGTAAAAATAAAAGTATAAAGATAATTAAGATTATGCCCATATCATTTTATAGATATATCTAAAAGGACATATACAGATGAGGCCATGGACAGGGCCATTAGTGATGTATAAATCACTGAATTATCACCAATCATCTAGGGAATAAAATGTCCCAGCTAGATCAACACTATATGACAAAGGATGCCAGTCACTTCGGCCTTTTTCCACTTGGGCCCTCAGTCACTTCGGCATTTTTCCACTTTTGCATTTTGCAACTTCGACCCACCATGGGTGACATTTCAGCCTGTAATACCGACTTTTCGGCCCATTTTTTTCTATGCATTTTTTTAAATATATTTTTATAGAGGGCCAAGATGTCTTGCATATAGGGTCTATAATAATGATGTAGAAGGTACTAAGCAATTTTAAAAAGTATATGTTAAATGTAAATATTTGTGAAGACCTCGAGTTTTTCATTATTATATATACATCTGTGTAGTTTTATCCACTGTGGATACTTCACGAGAGCATAAATATCCATCAATGCAAATGTGGTGTCATTTCCACAGTAGTTGTGGGAAGATATTTAATTATAACATTTCATATTTATTGTATATATCAGCTTGTATTTCTAATATACTGTTTTGTCAAATCCAGGGTGGCACAAACACTTGAAGAAGAGGGCAGCAAAGTCTTCTTTACCATTCTATTAATTGATTGATTGATTTTTGTTTAACGTCACACCACGAATATTTCACGTATATGGTGACGGCATCTGCCTGATGCAGGGCATACAAATTTTGACCTTTGCAACGGACCCACCCGAAGCAGTGAGGGATCTTTAACGTGCCATGCATACCACGACACGGGGCCTCGGTTTTTACTGTCATGACACCGGCATGACCAGAGCGGGACTTGAACCCCGGGCCTCCCGATCAGGAGTCCGACGCAATACCGCTAGGCCACGCTGGCTTCACCATTCTATCAACATCAAATTTTCTATGAGAATGTGTCTAGATGTTTGGCACCACTGATAAGGACTAATTAATTGTTTAATTAAAAATAATAATCACAATCAAACCGATATATTGTTTTGTTTCATTGCTATTTTAGAACATCAAAGTAATGTTTAATATTTCGACTGATTAGTACCTTAACTCGCCGTATCTTTATCGGTGATGCATACGATCAGACAGTTTTTTTTTTAAAGAAATTGAGGAAATGAAACACACCTGAAAACTCATATTTATGCAGCAAACCTACCAATAATCCTTACCTTGAGTTTGATTTCCTGCAATTCGTTTCTGAAGGAAGCTGTCAGACCATATACAGACATGGAGGCGTCTCATTAATATTTGAACATGTTAACTTAAGGTCATATACTGTCAAGAAAGTGTCTTTAGCAATAGATAATAATTGGTCATTTATAAAGCTGTAAGAAAATTAGGCCAAAACGTCTCCTTGGATAAAGGCCGAAGTGTCTGGAAGTACAAGGAAGATACAAAAAAATACACATTTGGACCTTCAAGAATGCTGAATGCTTGGTAGTGTTTGGTTTATTATAAAATGGTTAAAGGTAAACTTAGTGTGACCCTTTTCATTGCTATTGCTATATTAAGCCGAAAGCATAATAAATAAAACGGCAATTCAACTTATTAACGCACTTTTATTTGTGCATTCATTTTCCATGTGGGTCACCTCTTAACCAATAAATGACGTAGCCAGTGACTGGTACAGTTGACATGACAAAATGGCGTCTTACATCGCCATAGTTCAGCGATCCAAAGCAACAGCTATTATGCTATTAATTTTAAATATTCTGGTGAAGAAAGAGTTAACCTATGTTTGGTGCAAGTTTCATACAGAAATTCGTCAAAAAACTGAAGAAATTGTCAAAAATCGCAAATTTCAGCTTGCGACTGGTACAGTGCCAGTAGCAGTTTGTTTGGAAAAGTCTTTCTCCTTCATCAAACGATGCTCAAAGATTTGCGTGGTTTTTGGTAAAACAAAATTGTGGAAAATGTGCTTTGTGGGGTGTATTTCTGGGTTCAAATGCCAGTAGGATGAAAATGTGGTAGACTTAGGTATTGTTTCGGTAACTCAAGGGCGGATTTAGGGGGTCAGGAAACCCACCACCACCACCACTTGTGCTTATTTACATCTATGTTAATTTCTCTGTGTATTCTGTAATTCTTGAAATTACACCTGGAGATGGTCCACTGGGGCTAGTGGAAATATTTCAAAACACCTGGAATGTACTGTACAGAAAAGTTAACATTTATATGTGATACCATTGAACTATTAGTTCCCCGATATAACTGGTAATGTTTTACCTTAATTATGTTTGATTGATTGATTATTGATTTACATCACTCCATGATTATTTCACATATACCCTATGGTGACGGCATCTGCCTGATGCATTGCATGGAAATTTATACCTATGCAACAGACCCACTCCAAGCAATGAGGGATCTTTTACGTGACATGCCTACTGTGACACAGGACCTTTGTTTTTCACTATTTCATCCAAAAGACAGCAATGGAAAATAAAAAAGGAACTGACGGCAAACAAAATATGAAGAGTCAGACGAGTATTTAGTAGTGATGTAGCTGGGGATTTTCCATGTCAGAACCTACAGTACAGTCCGGTTGGAACTTTGAAAGCCCACTGTCCACAGTGGGCGGTCCACCTGAAATTTCAGTGGGAATTAGGAGTGGACATTTACCTGAGCTATCAAGCTGTCCACTTACCTGTATATTAATTCCAACTGGCTCTTACAAGAATGTCCACTGTGTCCAGTGGACATTTTAATGCCCACTCTAAAAATGCCCACTGTGACCAGTGGGCAAATTAAGTTCCACCCGGACTGTATTGTGTGCAGAAACTAAATAGTGCAAATTGGTAGCATTTTTTGTCTTTCTCTATGTTTTATGATTTGAAGTAAAGCGTCAATTCAGTGTATATTGTTCATGCTTGATCACTCAACTATATACGGCCCAATAAGGTGCAGTTTATATAAAAATTTTAACGTGAAGAAAACATCAACATGAAGTCTGCCGTTGTAGTGCACTTGACATTACAACCACGTTAACAAGGATAGACACAGTACATTAATCACAAATCCATGTTACACCTGGCTAGCATGTACAAATACCCTTTGGACTCCTTAACCATGTTAATTGTAGTATTAAGATGGTAAATTGTTCAGATTCATTGAATTTTGAATTTAGAAAGGGTCTTGCCTATAGTAATTTGATAAGGAGGTACACTTTGCAGGTTTTGTATTGTCTTTATTATATGAAGTATGAAATGAGGAGGCAGTAAACAAAACTATACTATCAGTGTGGTCTTTTACATGTATTTCTTCAAATCAGGTCCTGGTTATAAGGACTTTCCCAATGGAAATTTCATTGATTTTTTCCCAATCTTTGTCTAAATTTTTCCCAAACATTGATCTTTTAGCATTATGAAAATAGTTCAAAACATTCCCAAATAAAAAGGTACAGGCATCTTTGAAAAAAAAGCACTGTTAACTTTATTTTTACCTTATGTCATGATATATGCATGGTTTATTTATTTATCTTCAGAGATTGAAGGCAGCAATGTTTTATAGATCCATGAAAATCTGTGAGAAGTCTGCGGAGGAAGAGAAATCCAGCCTTGACAAGCAGGTCATAGCCACAATATCCGAGGCTGTATGGAAACGTACCCAACAAGTTGCATCAGATCTGGAAATGTTTGCCAAGTTAGTAGATCTTTTACTATTGACATACTCTTACCAAATTTCAACATCATCTGTTTATTCTTTAGATTAGTTGTAAAACTCCCAACATGAATTGGCATGAAAAAGAACTGGCACCACTTCATTTGGATTCAATGAGTACATGTAGGTCAAAGTTTTGAGGTCATAAACCAGACAGTTGTCCCCACTTTATAGACGAATAATTCAGGAGTGGATTTATCAACTATATAAATTCCAAAATAAGATTTCTGTAGGATGAAGTCACCTTGAAATTCTATATTCCTAAAGCCATATGGTTGAGTTGCTATAACAGTGTTTTTGAAATTGAAGAAATACTTTATATCTAAATATTTTCATTACCAGTATTTTCTTTTGATGAGCAACACAGAGGACAGTAGAGCTCATATTCTGTTTGCAATATGCTTTCTGTTTGGTTAAAGATTTCAAACAGTGCAAGGGGTTTCATGTTTCACTGCAGTTTTTGCTGTGATGTCACATGTCCCTTGGCAACATCATTAATGATGTCATTCTAAACTAATGCATGTATTACTAAGCTTTTTTTCAGGTCAAAACTGTAGAATAGGGTTACTGTGCTATTGTTTTGCAAAAACTGACCAGGTATGGCAGTGAAACTCAATTTCTGACAGGGGATTCGCTGATACCCTGTCAGTTTTTGTAAAAACACTAGCATAGTAACCTCTAATTCCATGCATGCCATCTTAGCACAGGCAAGATATTGGGCAATACTGACTGATTGAAAATAAAGAATTTACATGTGGCAAGTCCAAATTAGAAGGGCAGTGCTGGTACAAGGAAGTTTTGTAATACCATTACTCTGTGCATAGTCATAATTATAACATGTCATACAAATGATTTCACAATGATTTCAATGCAATATCCCCCCAAAATGATGTTTGAAAAAACTGTTTAAAATCTTAATTATAAGCAATGTGTTTGCTGCACCATACATGAGATTGATTGGTTGATTATTGTTTTATGTCACTCCACGATTATTTCACGTATATGGTGACGGCATCTGCCTGATGCATTGCATACAAATTTAGACCTTTGCAACGGACTCACCCGAAGCAGTGAGGGATCTTTTACGTGCCACGCCTACCGTGACACGTGACCTCGGTTTTTACTGTCTCATCCGAAAGACAGAACCCCGGTGTGCCCCGGGGGGAGTCGAACCCGCGACCTCTCGATCACGAGCCGAGCACCTTATCCACTTGGCCACACCGGCTTCCATGCATGAGAAATCAGCATTGGTGTCACAAAATATTTAAAGAAATACACTGTACTGGAAATACAATTTGTACCAGATGCCTGTACCGAGTCTTCTGAAACAATTTGTGATCTATTTTTAGACATGGGAAAAGGACCACAATAACGGCTGATGATGTCAAGCTTCTGGTCAGAAATTCACCGTCATTAGTAAGTCTTTGATTGGACATTTTCCAATAGAGATTTATGTTTATGTTTTAGGTTCATCTGATAATACATATTTGTAAAATCAGATCTCTCAAGTTACTCCGATATTACCAGTTTCTCATTATCCCCTAGCAACAGTGTTACAGGGGAGATATTGTAACAGTACTGTTAGTGGGTGGGTGTGGGTGAAGACACTCTAAAAGTCACAGTTTTGGCCCTATTGGGTTTATACTTCACATAAAGTACAAGTATAATGAGAGGAAGATCCCTATTGAAAAAATTATTTTGAGGTTAAAGGGTCACAGGTTAAAGTTACTAGAAGTCATCATAGAAAATCTATGTAGACACTCTAGAAGTCACAATTGTAGCCCTCTTAGGTTTATACTTCACATATGGCTTTAGTATAATGAGACGAGGATCCCTATTGAAATTAGGATCAAAGGTCAAGGTCAATTTAGTACTATGGATTTTGCTGCCGTGTGAGGGGATGCCACACTTGGTATTTTCCTTATATGGGTGGGTGCAGCTAAATCAGTAAAGTGTTTAGCTTATGACTAAAAGGTCCCAGGTTCAAGTCCGAAATGTGACTTGTGGTTTCCGGTCTTTCTGATAAAACATACTAAGTAAAAACTGAGGTCCAGTATCATGGCAGACAAGGCACATAAAAGATCCCGCTTTATATCTAGTGGCTTGTTTGCATAGGTCTGTGTTTCTGTGTGATGCATGAGGCAGATGTCGTCACGGTATGAGCAAAATACTGTTGATGTGACATTAAACAATATCAAACAAACAAATGACAAAAGACAGATCATGTATTGTTGTGTATTGGTACATCACATGACAAATCTGTGGAATCTCATTGGTGAATAGCTTTGAGAGCACAGAGCCTGCAAGACAGGTTGTATTGTGCCGAGAGTTGAATACCATGTGTTTTTGCTTTACAAAGTAACATCCATTTGGCAAACGTAGGAGATAATGCATTATTTCTTGGTGGCAAGTGTGAGATGTTTCAGTAGTTCCTCGGTGAAGCACTGAACATGGGAAAGGAAAAAGATCGATGAATGCGATTCAGCTATTCCTTCCCAAAGTAACATTATGAGAACACTGCTGGTGGTAAAACAGGTAATTAAAAGGTAAATAGATACTGTACTGATCAGTAAATTTAACATCTGCCGGGCAGCATACAAGGTTTTAATGCACATCAATATATAATCTGCGTTTTTATGCCCCCCGGCATATTGTTTTTGTCCTGTGTCTTTGTTTGTTTGTCTGTCTGTTGTCAACTTTAACCTTGGCTTTAACTTTTAAATCGTGGGAGATAGAGACTTCATATTTGACAGGTGTTCTCAACTAATGAAGCCCTTTAAAATGAAACCAAGTTTGATGACCTTTTTACCGTGACAGTGACCTTCATGCTAAAAATAACTTTTTGGATTTTGGTGCAGATGGGGGCTTTAGTGTTTCACAAACACAGCTTGTTTAATTCTGTTCCAATGTCTTCCCCAGTTTGTTGATTGTGAATGCAGATGGCAAAGCCGTTGAAGAATTCTTGATAATGGCATGAAACAACATACAAATCCATTTCAGCTAAATCATTTAACGAGTATACACGAAAAACATACAGAGGGAAAACCACAAGCCAAAAAACCAAAAAAGGGGACAAAACAGAAAACTACTTCTACAACATCAGTAACCATGGAAACAGACGATTCCAATCTTCCATGAAAGACCAAGAAGATGATACTTTGAGGTCTACAGTATTATACTACATGAGGAAATTGGCTGGTATTAAAAGTGGAGAAAAATTATCAATTTCGAGGCTGTCTGGATGTCGCAAATAAGTAATGCCAGGTGAAAGATTTATCAGAGAGTACTTTTAAAGGGATAAGAGTCTGGACATTCTAAAAAAAATTGTTCAAAGGAACCAAACTGTATATTATACCGAGTAAAACCATTTAAAGTGAAAGAGCTATGCACGTACATGTACATGTATAAAGAAATAGAAAACCAGCTAAAAGGGACAAGACTTGGCCTTAAATTCGAATGTTCAAAGATGTAATTTAAAGCACACTCAAAAATGAAAGTGTCCTGTTTTGAAATATGATTGAATCGGAGTTTAAAAAAGCTAGTCAGGAATGTGTTCTGGAAGAAGGAGACACCGTTGAATGAAGTTTTGATAAAAAATTGAAAAAAACTATCAACTAAAAATCTGTGATATTTCTTACTTATAATTTATTCCAATATAACGCATCAAAAACAATTCAATGAATATACATGTAATGTATAATATAACAAATAAATATCAAAATGTTCTATGTGTACTTACTTACCCAAAACGTTTAAGTAGTGGTTT
Organism: Pteria penguin; assembly: GCA_035048485.1. Taxonomy (NCBI): domain Eukaryota; kingdom Metazoa; phylum Mollusca; class Bivalvia; order Pterioida; family Pteriidae; genus Pteria; species Pteria penguin. The sequence continues at coordinate 12,889,440 of CM068593.1, read as the reverse complement.
GTGGTAAATCCGTATATACATGTATTTGAGTAAACGTGACCCATGAATATTCTGTTTTGTGTCTTTGAACACTTTTCCATTACTGGTGCTGTAGCAGTTTCCGGATATTTTGGGGGGTGTTTAGTCGATGGCTATTATTTTATACTATGAAAATATTTGATATTTGGTAAAAATTATGATTGACTATAAAGAAAATTAAAAATGTAAAAAAATTAACATTTTGGTGTCTTTTTGTCCAAATGAGCCCCTTTTCCACAAGAGGTTTTGATATCACATTTCTTTGTTTACTGTACCAGTTTCTGATCTTGATGGTTTATGCAGTATTGGGGCTCAGCACGGGATGTTAACCTCATCGTTAAATAGACACACATTAATAAAGGGTAAATAGTCAATCAACAGGTACAGGAATTTTAATAAATGTCACAAAAACTTGCCAAATAATTAGATTTGCTTTCCGGTAGACTGACGTCACTTCCTCAGCACGAGAAATGACAACAAAACAATACAGAAACAGAAAGTAAAGTGGAAATTATATTTTTTTTTCTCCAAAATCGAGAAAAACTTTTGCATACGATTATGAATATGAACAATTTGGTGAACAATAGGCAAATATAGTGAGACGACTGGAAACTGCTTTAGTCCAGAAACTTTTACAGCACCAGTAGCGTAATCATGAATTAGTGCACAAAGGACAGCACTTACTCTGCCAGAATGAGAATCCAGTTAATTAACTCCACATACAATAAAATGTGAAAATTTGTGAACGCTGTATGATAAATAAGAAATCTTCTCGTGTCTCGTAATATATTTTGTTTGCTAGTAATTAGTTTTCTTAACTAAACTTTGAACACAATTTCGAAATTACATGTTTTTGGGACCCTGGCACACTTGGAATTTTTATACCATTCCTTTTACATTTATTTCTCATTTAGCAAACAGAACAAAATGCAACAACAATTTGGTAGTTTTCTATGTCCTGTTTACTTTAATTCTGTGGGGTAAGGTTGCAATATTTCTTTGTGAGAAAAGTTTTCTGGGAACATATGACAAAAATGATGCAGGTGAATGGATTATAAATCGTTATTTCTCCTTTTGTTCTTATGTCCAATTCAAATATTATTTAAGGATTAACTTTAACAATTTTGCAGTTTATTGAGATATAATATGGTTTGAGACGGTGCAAACTTTATAATCCGCAAAGCAGATTTAAAAAAAGTGTGCACTGCCTCAAACCATATTATACCTTAATAAATCGCAAAATCGTTAAAATTAATCCTTATAATTTAATTAAAGATTGCAATAATTTGAATAATTTGAATTAACATAAATTTTTTTAAACTGCAAATGAAAATGTAACAACAAGAGCGGAGGAAAATATTCGCATAGCTGGTTGCTCCTAGCAACCGACCAAACCAATTTATTGAAGCTATCATATGTTTTCAGTGGCCAATCAGATTTCTTGTTTCATAAAAAATTGAATTATTACTGTATGAAATGTAGTCACAGAAATAGTATCTGTCTTGTAGTTAATGTGTCTCTCCTCACAGTTAATGTCCACTGTAATTTAAAACTCAGAATGAAATTTATTAATATATTTCTTTTGCATGTATATCATTCATAATCATGAAAGTTGGAAGAAGGTGTGGGGGGACAAATGGACTTGCAACAAATTATTCGGCAAGTATATTTAGTAAAAGAAGGTATATTTTCTTCCTGGCTTAAGTTAAGTGCTCATAAACTATGCTACCATAATTAACATTTTTTTACAAATAACAAATAAACAATAAACTTACAAAGAAAAACAAATCATTCAATTTATTGCACAAAAACCCTTTTTTTTCCACAAAAACCTTATTTTGTTTAAATAGATGTACCATGTGCATGCAACACGTGACAAGTTTCTGGAATTGTATGTCATCCACTGGGAACAATTTGAAATACATTTGTTGACTAATGATTCATAAAGTCAAGCTACATTAAGGTAGCACATTCATTTGCCAAGATAGATAACTCTTACAATGAAAATTACTAGCATCCCACTACAAGATCATCATTTGAAGTAAATGTATTTAGTCCTTTTAAGGACAGTTTGTTGAAATGGCTTAATTTCAAAAATTCTCTATCCTTTGGAAAATGAATCCCATTGCAAGAAAGTGTTAGATTACAACGTGCAAAGGAATGTAATACCTTAAGTGACCACATGCTTCAGAGGTCATTATTTTCCTTCATTAATTATGGCAGTTTGATTGTAAATTCACGTTAAACACAATCTCCAAAGCAAACAAGAGTTCATGAGCAAAAAAGTCTAAAAATAAACAAATATGGCAGGATGATTCTAATTGCTGATGAAGTTTTAGAATGATTCCATTGCTGAGGGGAGATGCTAGGATGATTCCATTGCTGGGGGAGGTGCAAGTCTCAATTGAAAATTCTCTTGATTAAAGATGCTTGATGACACACGTTGGGATCTTGGTCCTGATTCTGCTCTAGAAATCTCTGCCAATATTGCTAACTGAAAAATAAAACATAAAAGTAGATCAAAGTCCAAGGTCAAGGTCACTAGATCCAAAGTCATAGCATAATTTCAAAGCTCTGGTAATAGCGAACCTATGTGTGAAGTATATGTTTATGCTCCTCTTAGTTACTAACAGTTTGCTTCAACCAGCAACTTATCCAAAATGTTGACAGACAGACATCCCAATGGACAGAATGACGGACGTACATCGCCAATCTAAAAGCAAGAATTGCTTTGCAATCCGGCAAAAAAAAATACATCCTTTTCTTCTTGTCTGGACACCCGGCAGGACTCTATTAGATCAGTTAACAGTATTGACCTTAGTATTGAGGAACTCATTGAACAATCATCCGTTAACAGAGTATTATCACCAGGTCATTCCCCTTAGGACTGCCTCTTAGCCCCTTCATTTTTTTTTTTCAAGGGGTGGAGTGCAACTTAGGACTGCCTCTTAGCCCCTTCATTTTTTTTTCAAGGAGCGGAGTGCAACTCCTATTTATTGTCAGCCCTCTTGTGTACAGGGTGTATGCATGTTTGCTGGAGGGTTGTGTATTATATACTGCTTGGATGGTCTATTTCCAACAGCTCTCATTACTTCTACAGGTGCCACCACATCAGAGTACCTTTGTCGAAACTTCAGAGATGCTCACCCTGGCCATTACTCTCCCAAGACCAGAGAAAGCAAAATTGGTGTCTTGGCTACAAAACTAGGAAACTGTTTAAATGGGAATTAAACCCATAGCTAGTGAGGCCCCATCTCTCTTCTCCTACTTCATATACAAAGTCTTACCCTTGAAGGAGTCTTGAGGAATTTTCTGACATAATCTACAGCTTGGGAATGATGGGGATCCAATGATAGCTGCAACAAAGATCACAAAGTCATATACCAGCATATCTTTGGCTGATAAACAAATTCACATATGATTAAAGATGTATGACAAAATTAAGTATAGAAAATTTAATATGAAATTAATGGAAGTACATTGGGGGGGGGGGGGGCAATCAACATTTGGGTATATACTTATATATTATCAGGCCTTGCCACTTGTACATTGAGTAATTTTCCTAATTAACCATTGAGAGTACCAACAGAACAACCCACCTTTTAGCAGACATGTATACACTTGCCAACCTTCCCAACTGAAGTACCCATGGAAACTGCCAATCTACAATGTGCAGCAGGTACTTGAACTCTGACTAACCTGCACACTTGCCCAACAAGATCACCCAAGGAATCTAAAAACATACAGAGGCCCCTACTTTCATATTAATATGAAATAAATGATGCATCAAACTATTCATAATATTCAAAATTAAACTTACCCCTTTATTCTTTTCCTTGGTAGTCTTTTGGGGTAAGTGACCAGGGTTTGATAAACTGCGATGAAAACGTGAACTTTGAACTTGACCTCTCTTACTGTGACTACATAGATAGCAAGCCCAAGTTTCCTCATTGTCAACAAGATGGACGGAACCAACTGACCGCAGGCAGCTAAGATGGTAACTATGTCCACATCTACAAAGCATTTAGGTACATCATAGTAACTATAGACCATTCATCAAAGTGTTATACTTTCGAATGTGTACATCAAAGGTCTGAGATCGCTTCCAGACCAGCACAGCACAGTCACCTCAAGTTGATGTCGCACTATGTATTTTTGAAATCATAATCTCCTTCTACATTACTGTGTGTGTTTATTTATTTTTAAGACCTCTCAACCTGAGGTACTCGTTGATCCTTTCTTCTCTATATGGAGGACTATAAATATTTAAATATATGTCACTTGATTGTACTGCATTTGCACTGAGTGGGCAGGTGGGCCCGTAAACCAGTTAACCACACCCATTGAGTACCGTTTATCCTCAATTGACCGTCCTAAGTTGGTATCGCGTCTGTCGTACAATCAGTATTTTTGTAATGTCATTGCACGTATTACATCACCTGTTGACAAGTTTTATCGTACATCTCCTTGATGACTTATGACCTACAGCTAAGTCAGGTGTCTTTCCCTTTCCCATAGATATTTTCATTATTTACCTATTGTTTCACACTGCTCCAAGATTATTTCATTTATATGATAAAGACACCTTTCTAGTACAAGAAATTATTATATCATCCTGTGTAATGGCCATCAGTTCAAAAGATAGATGTGGAAGCAGGAGATAATACATCACTTCAGAAAGATTGGAACTGACAGCAAAAATATGGAAACTGCCTATTAGATTTAAATTTCAATTTGATACCACTCAACTGATAAATTCTATAATCCCATGAAAGAACAAGAGCAATGCCTTTTTTTTCTTCTGCATTATAAATGTAAGAATACAGAAGAAATAAAAGGTGGCTTCCTCTCCATAGTCTTAGCATCAGGTAAAAATATTATGAAAATTCTTTGACATAAACTCATATTATCAAGTGCCATAGAAAGTAATGCTATATAAACATGTTTTTAAAAAATGTTAGTCCTGTAACTCTGTAAATTAAAATCGGATAACTCTGAAAATCGAAAGGCAGCTTCCTCTCTGTAGTCTTAGCATCGGGTAAAAATATCATGAAAATTCTTTGATGCAAACTCCAGTCATTGCGTGCCATAGCGGACACACAGACAGATGGACAGACAGACATCACTGTACCATAAAATGTCCTGTCTAAAGACGGATGTATAAAAATGTGAGATATAAATACTTAGATATACATGTATTGAAATTTGTAGAGTACACGAGAAGAGTGCTTCAATATAGATTTAGATGTATTAACTATCATATCCCACTTCATACATTGGTGATATACTCCTTTAAGGAAAAAAATTAATATAACCATAACTGTCCTAACAGGATCAAAAACCCATGCAGTAGCAAAATTTTACACTGCTCCTTTTGAGGGAAATTAAATAAGCATTTTCAAAATCAATAACTTCGACTTGGGAATTAAGGTCATAACATAACATTTTGTTAAAGAAGAAACTACCTCAGATTCTTCAAACACAACCAGGAGTTATAGTATGGCTCAGCTAAAAGCAATCTGTTTACATATTGGAATTGTTTTCACTCATATGAAAAAAACATGACACCTTCCATTTCTGCTGCATTTGAATAGAAGTTTCCAATTCCCTTTCTTAATAATTTAATTTTAGAGGCAAACGCCATATAAAGCCTATTTAACCGTATATAAAAAAATTTCGTTTATACCTCGATGGAAGTAAAAAATGTCATGTGATAATTGGCTACGCCTATCGTTAGACGTTCTATGATAAGCCGTTAATTTTGATTGGTTGGCGTGGCTATCAATGCGCTAAATTTAAAAATTCCTTATTTACAATAAATATTTCAAATTTCATCAAAACGTTTATTTATATTAATGGAAATAATTAAATTATAAGGAATGAAATTAATAATTTATTTTTCTATGGAGGTAAAGAGGTAAAACCGATTTACAAACTTTGTATAATCTGCTTCGCGTATTATACAGTTTGTAAATCGGTTTTACTTCTATACCTCCATAGAAAAATAAATTATTAATTTCATTCCTTAAATAAAATCAGTTACTGTAAACTACGGTTTATCTTATTCATCAAAATGAATTTGAATCGTTTTTCTTCTTGAATTATTCATTAAAATGGATTTGAATTTTAAAAAATGTAACTTCGTTACTTCATTGCTCAGATCAGGGATTAATTATCTCTGAATTTGAAGACTGCAGCACATAAAAAGCACGTTAAATTTTTTGGATCTTGGTCATGGGAAATTAAGTCGGCGGTAGTTAATAAAGAACACACTTGACAAACAAAATTTTATAAGTAAATGCATTTCGACGTTGCAAGTCAAATTAAGAAGCAGTACACAAAACAGCAAAAGACAACTGAAAATTGAAAAGTCCTAAAACACTCATAGTACTAACCTGAAGACCACAACAGTTTCCACGTCGGATTGATTGACAAAATGTTTACTACACAGGTTACAGTTCTCTCCCTTTGGTATATATCCTCTAGTGGCAGCACCAGTCAGACTTCGAAGATGCTGATGGATGTCATGATTCAGTAGATTTTTGCAAGTTTTCATTAAAGTCTGAAACAAAATTAAACCTTTAAAGATTTGTTTGTTCTTAGTCTCATTAAGATTATTTCAGCAACTTAATAATGGCATGCATCTGCTGAATAGATTGCATGAAGTGTTAATCTAGGCAATGGATCTACTTAAAGCAGTGAGCGATATTCATTGTTTTATATCTTTCATTTTTCATATACATGTACAAAGAAATAGAAACATGGGAACTTGGTTTTCACGGTTTCATCCTAATGGCAAAATACCAACGAGTCATTTATGAGGTTTGAACCTATGACTTCTTGGCTCCAAGCCAACCATGGTACCAACTGAGCTATACATGTATAGGGTTTTGGTATAAAGATTGATATTGTTATATTTTGTTATTGTTTTATGCCACTACCAGGTTATAGCACTTGGTGGTGGCAGGGGCAGGCTTGGTGTAGTGGTTAAGCGCTTGGCTTGCGGCGCCGACGATCCGCGTTCGATTCCCGAGTTGCGCCACTATGTTTAAGAGGTTGGTAACCTCCTGCTTCCATGTCGCGATATAACTGAAATATTGTTGAAAGCGACGTAAAACACCAATCAACCAACCAACCAACCACTTGGTGGTGGCACCAGTGTGGTGCATTGCTTCGTAATTCTATCCTACGCTATGGACTCGCCCAAAGCAGTGAGGGATTTTATACCATACAATTATCATGGGGTTGAGGTTTGTACGCTCTCGTAGGGAGGTAGAATATGAATCGCAATGGGAGAATCCAAGCCCAAAAACATAATCAAACTTGGGTTCTTAGATCTGCAATACCACTGTTGAGTTACAAAACATCTGGACTAATGCACCTGTATGGAAACAACCATTACTTGGTGTAGACAAAACCAAAATACCAGGAAAAACATCAATAAAATCTTAGGTAAGCATAATAATGACCCTTCCAACATGCCCCTACCTAAATTCCAACTCGGATTTAAATCTGTGGGTGACAATAGAAATTGATTTATCCACTAACCTGTTCATAGTTGTAGGTTTCCAGCATTCCAAGTATAAGTTCTCGTACTTCACCAAACTTTCCTGTACTGTAAGCTGGATCCTGAAATAAAAAGAGGGAAACCCATGGGTCTTATCAGTTACCTGAGTCTATAAGGAAACGCATGGGCCTTATCAGTCACCTGAGTCTATAGCTACTGATATATAAGGAAACCCATGGGTCTTACCAGTCACCTGAGTCTATAGCTACTGATATATAAGGAAACCCATGGGTCTTATCAGTCACCTGAGTCTATAGCTACTGATATATAAGGAAACCCATGGGTCTTATCAGTCACCTGAGTCTATAGCTACTGATATATAAGGAAACCCATGGGTCTTATCAGTCACCCGAGTCTATAGCTACTAATATATAAGGAATTCAAAAATTAATACTTAAATCGGCACTAGGGTCACAACCCATGCCTCAATGATCATAAATTTCATAAATTCTTATCTTCATGCTATATCATTCATAGGTTATTTCATGTATAGAGTGGCTGCATCTGCCTGATGCATTGCATAGGAATTTCCACCTTTGGAAAAGACCCACCCGAAGCAGTAAGGGATCTTTTACGTGCCACGCCTACCGTGACACAGGACCTTGGTTTTTTCTGTCTCGTTCGAAAGACAGAACACCAATGTGCCTAGGGCAGGAATCGAACCCTGGGACCTCTAGGTCACAAGCTGAGCACCTAACCACTGGGCCACACCAGCTTATATATCAACACTGCATACACATTTCCTTTACAATGGACAGAAGTAGAGAAGAGGATTTTCACACAGTATATTATCAGGATACATTCATTCTGATTGCACCCTAGGAGTTGGACCCTTGCAAGAAGGGTCATAAAGTTCGCAACCTGTATGGAGTTTTTATGTTCTTTTAAACCGTACATTTAGTTTTTCTGAAAAATGAAAATGTAATGAACATAATAATAATATTATTTTTTTAATATAAGCATTATGACTACCATAAAGATTATGATGGTTATAATGACTTTTTTATCACTATTTTTGAAAACGGAACCAAGAAAATTTTTACTTTTTGACAAGTATGAAAATTACAACACTTGTGAATTCATCTTCCAATACCTCTACCAAACACAAGGGATTTAGCAGTTTCTCTAGTACAATATCATTGATATACCGGTAGTATCAACACTTTTGAATTTTTGGTTTTCAATGCTTCAGGTATCCATATACTAGCCATGATAACTACATCAAAATATAAATATGAACACGAAATGGTCATAAATTAACATAATGTGTGTCATATCCTTACTTGCATGATTTTCTGTAAGATTGCAGGTAGAGCAATGTATCCCATCATACTGTTCAAGACATGGTGGGTAACCTTTTTGAAATCTAAAAGCAAAGAGTAAATGTGTAAGTGATATTTATCAATAGTATTAACAACATTCCAACATATCTGTGTTCTGGATTTTTCTTTTTTTTTTTTTTGGGAGGGGGGGTGGTAATGGGAGGTGGTTCTATTTCTCTTTTGGGGTGTATTTTTTTCTTGCAAAAGTGGCTCTTATACAGTATGACCTGTTTTTACTGAGAATAATCTCTGATGCCTTAGAATACAACAATATAAAAAAGATGTAAGATAACCCTAATGAAAAATGTACTAATGCTGAAAATTATTTATAAGTAAATTCTCTCTCCTTTATGATGCAGTACAATAAAACATTCACTGTAAATACATTATAGCAAACACTTCTACATGACTTATTTTTATCTAAACTTAGTCTGTATGATTTAGTATAGAAAAATGCAATGTGTTGTGTTTTTTTTTACATAGTTTCTTTTTTTCTCTTATAGATGCTGTTTTTAACAATCCAAGGAAGTTTGCACAGCAAGACAATTATCCCCTACAAGCATAAAATGCAAACAAAGAGCCATAACTCTGGCAAAAGTAAGTCAACTGTGACAAAATGGAACTGGGTTTGTAGTTATTGATAATATAAATCTGTACCAAGTTTCAGACTAATGTATAAGGATGCATTACAAAGTGTGTAGGGAAAATTCATTTAACACACAGTGACCCTATCACAGCAAAAGTAGGTACATTGCCATGAAATTCAAATTACATCTGTATTTACTGGACAGGTAATAAAGATGTATACCACTATTTAAAAGATGCATGGATAAAGTTTTGAAAACTGAAGCATCTACAGACAGACAAACAGACAAGCTGATTCCAGTAAACCCTCCTCCTTCTCATAAAACTCTTCTTTCTTTTACTGGGGATATAATTAGGCCAAGAAAATTTATTCATAGATATCTCTCTATACCAAAATTATCAATATATAAAAACATGATCTTAAATTCTGTTGTTTTAGCTTCAAGTGTATAAACAGGACTTACCCTCTTGGATATCACGATTTTCCACATCTTTCAGTTTTCTTTGTGGTGACATTACTGTTTCCAACAAAGGGAACCACAACTTCTGTAACAGTATCAAAATCCTTGTGTCATTCAAAATACAATAATTCTGAATGAAAGCTGATGACCAAAATGACCTATATTGCTTACCAGAGAAGCTTAAGCACAAAGTGAAATTAGAATTTACCTTAATTTTACTCATTAAAAGCATCCATTACAATTCCAAAAGAATCTTATCTAAGAATAAAACCAAAAACAACATCACATTCATTTTCAGCACTCTGATATTGCATAGGTATTTTTTCAGTGGAGTTTATACTTTAGCACATTTAATTCTGTTTTTCAAGCTAATTTGTGACTCCACTAATATGAATGTATTCAAAGACACAAAGAGAATAGACAAGCAGTCACACTTTGCTAATACATGTGCATTGAACATTTTGCACTAAAATTTGGTCACATTAAAATAAGTACACATATAAATTTTCATTAGCAGATCTGAAAATTGTCTTCTTAAAGATAAGTACCCTCCTGAACCTACTTTGAAGCCGGTGTCGCCCAGTGGATGAGGTGCTCGGCTTGTGACCTAGAGGTCCCAGGTTCAACTCCCGCCCTGGGCACACCGGTTTTCTGTATTACGGATGAGACAGTAAAAACCGAGATCCTATGTCACGGTAGGCGAGGCACATAAAATATCCCTCACTGCTTTGGGTGGATCCATTGCAAAGGTGGAAATTCCTATGCAACACATCAAGCAGATGCCATCACCATATACGTGAAATAACCCTGGAGTGATGTAAAACAATAACCAACCAACCTAAACCTACATTGCATCACCCTGGACCATTCATTAGCTCTACTGCAATAAAAAGGATAAAATTCAGGGACTAATGAATTCAAGTCACCTATACCAAGGGACAATCACTTCACAATCCAATCCCTTCTCCCTCCGTTCCTTAACTACACTTCTTCAACATGGATATCATAATAACATCATTCACTTTCATCTTAAATATATATATATATCTATTATATTATATATATACATTATATGCACATACCTCTTTTTCTTTGTCATCCATGTTACCAGAATTACGTTGGCACAACTGTATAACCACCAAAACTTTCGCATCTACCTCAAAAAACTGGTTTTTACAATCTGTTAAATAAGTTTTTATTCTTTAAAATTAAATGAATCAATATCACATATTCTCTTTAATCATATTTCCTCTCAGAATATGATATAATAGAGTAAATGTCAGCTAAATATTCAGACTATTGATATAGACAGAATATTAATTCATGTCTCATAATCTATGAAATGAATATATCATTAAAAAAATACTTCTACAATTTATTTTTAAAACCTTTTCATGTTTCAATACAAGGCAAAACATTTCTTCCGAAGATTTTCTGAATTATGGTCATGACCATGCCTTTTCCACTGAAGACAAAGTATGTACGCAAGTTAATAATATGTTCTCTTTAAAAAGTTTCTTTTAGAACAAGAATCTAGACTATTTAAGACCATATAACAGAAAGTGTTTTGAAGATAAGATTTTCCCTTTGTTGAGATAGAAATACACAAATATGATATAAATGTATTGTTTTTTTTGTTTTAACTACATCATGCCTACACTATTTCACATACATGCTGATGGCATCCGGTAAAGTGCACAGACTATAGACCTACGCAACAGATCTTCCAGAAGCAGAGAAGGATATCTTTTTTGTCCTAAGTTTAACTCAAAAGACAGGACACAGATGAGCTGCCAGCAGAAACTGAATCAAAGACCTTTTTGTCCTGAGATAACTAAATGAGCTATGTCAGCTCTGTGTGAATACATGTACATCAGGAAAATATCTCATTCTAATATGACATGAGATTTTCTCGCTATATTTTCCATAAAGCTCGCCTAGTGATTATTCTACAACAAAGCCGGTGTGGCCTAGTGGATAAGGTGCTCGGCTCGTGATCGAGAGGTCCCGGGTTCGACTCCCGCCTTGGGCACACCGGTGTCCTGTCTTTCGGATGAGACAGTGAAAACCGAGGTCCCGTGTCACGGTAGGTGTGGCACGTAAAAGATCCCTCACTGCTTCGGGTGGGTCCGTTGCAAAGGTCTAAATTTGTATGCAATGCATCAGGCAGATGCCGTCACCGTATACGTGAAATAATCGTGGAGTGACGTTAAACAATAATCAATCAATCAATCAATTCCACAACACATTCCCGCTCATATACACAACGCCTACTACACAACCACAGTTATAAATGCCCCGCCCATTTCATTTTCTGAAAGCTGAATTATTTATTTTTACGTAACTAACCTTATCGTCTGCAGAAACATACATGTATAAGAATATAAATACGAGCTACCCAGCCATGGTTTGTTGTCCAATAATTCCTCTCATTGCATAAACCCATCAAATTATCACCTCACTAAAAATAATTGGTTTATGTTACTTGGGGATCTACTGAAAAATAAACCACAGCTAGATATTTGTTATTTCTTAAATATACCATTTTCTGACTGAGTGTCTTGTAGGCTGTCTATCAATTGTCGAACCTTCATCTGTAAACTCTATATTAATTAGAAAAAGATTTATTCTTAGTGAATATATTTATGTAACATGATAAACAAGGCTAATTCTTTTAATTTATAAATGTAACTACGATACTAGGAAACTTGAAGTCATGCAACGTTTCGATATGACCTTTAGTGGGGGTTTCAGTGTTTCCAAAACCCAAATGACCACCTGAAATTTCTGGTAAAAATTAACTGTCATATCATTGAAATACGAAGTTTTATCAGACAAATGTCCTGTAAAGCTTAAAACAGTTTCGCACACACTGTGGTTGGATAAAATGTAATTTGGGACTGCAACTATGATAAATCTTTATTTATTCTATTTCTCTGAGAAATATAAATTTGTGGGTGCATGCAAGTATAAAGACAATAGACCTTGGATCCTTAAAAATTAAAAGATACAATTAAAGAAAGTGACACTTGTGTTGGGCAGAGGGGGGAGATTTTTTACCTAAAATGGTACCCAGCAAAAAGTTCATAAATTCAAACACAAAAAGATAATGAAAAAATCACAATAAAAAAAAAGTAACGAATAAACAGATAAATGAATAAGTGTACGTACCTCTAACATGATGGCAAATGCACCTTGGATATCTCCAGCCTTTTCTAGTAAGTACGCTGTAGCATCGGCCAATTTATACCTCCTACATATCTGAAGACATAGAATTAGCACTGTCATGCACCTTGTAACATAACTTTTAATTGGTTAGAAACATAAATAAAAAAAGTAACATGTATAAGAAAAAATCAAAGGCTGAAAAATAAATAACTTAATAAGAAATGTTAGTATTGAAATCAACATTGAAATATGCTTTTTTCAAGTATCATTTGATAGATGAGAAATTTAAATATATTGATAAATTGCAGATCAAGGCCAGAAATATTTGAACTTTCAAATGTATTTTTGATATCTACTTTATAGGTTTTACATTCTATTCTGTAAGTTTGCAGACAAATGTTGCTATAAGGAATATTCTACAACTTTTACGACAGTACCACCAACAGGTTGGAGTCTCGTCATTCGCTTGTCAGTATCCTGTCTTTCAAATGAGATGGTAAAACCAGAGTTCCCTTGTCACAGCACATGTCAGCACAGAAGAGATTTGTCATTACTTCTGCTGTCTTGTCATTGTCAATGTACTGTCATTCTCACGACAATTAAAACCGAGAACCTATGTCACGACATGGCATGTAAAAGATCCCTCACTTTTTCTGCTGGATTTGTTGCTGAAGTCTACATTTTTGAGAATTGTATCCAGCAGATACTGTTACCACTTTATGTGGTATGCATTCTAGAACAATTAAGGAAATTCTTCTGGTCCTTTTTCTTGGAATTACCTTCATATATAGGCAGTGGTAGGTGGTTAGGGGAAGGAAATCAAAGTATTTAGGGAAACTACCAACAAACCTACCCACCTACCCAATCCATATTTCATAAGAGGTTTCACCAAAGGACAAGCAAATTCAGAGAATTGTGGTCCCCCGCTTTTGGGGTTTTATCAGTAAGGGTGCAGTGATTTGTGATATATTGTCATGGTTGTGCATGTCTACACACATACCAAATATGAAGGCCCGACGTCTCACGGTAAAAAAGTTACACTGAAGTAGGTTAAAGGTCATGGTTAAGATCACATGATAAAAATTTTGGTACCAACGGAAAGGTATTGCAATTAGGGACACATGTGCCACATATGAAGGCCCTATGTGTTATGGTTAAAAAGTTATGACCAAGGTTAAAGTTTTTGTGACAGACAGACGGACTGACAGACAGACAGACAAAAAAGATTTAATATCCGCTTGCTTTCACTAAAAGTGGGAGACAAAAAAGCAATAATGAATTCCATAGCATCACCTTAGCCCACTTTATCACTAAAGTAACCATGTTCACTTTACATACCTCTAGTGCTTGCTCAAGTCTGTACCCTTCATTCATTTTTATGTAATTGTGTACTTCATTTGGTCGGAACTGACACATAAGGTCTAAAAATAACTCCATGATACTGGGTTCTATGTTGACTTGCTTTTCCTGATGTATGGCGCTGCCTAACAAATCTCTGTAACAAATGTTACCAGTCAAAATTATATTCAACATAAGTGTTTGTTTGAAGTTGATGAGTAGCACTTTAATCTACTCGTTCAAATTTCAAATTCCTCCCCTTTCCACTTTTATCATATAACATAATCAAATATTACTAGTAATCATTCAACAAAATGTACAGGGTAAGCATTAAGACATACTTGTATGACATCACGCCTTGAAGGAATTCAAACAGGACTTGTTGATTGGACCTAAGCTGTTGGACTATGTCACTCAGGTTACTGGCCAAGCTCGTGATGACCATTTGGGCTGCTTGCTTACAGTCTATAGAGACTAATTCCTGCCAAAAAAATACCCTGATATGATGAAGTTTATTTAATCAGCATATTTGTTTCAAAGGCTATTTCGCACAGGTAGGTATTTTACTTTTGACATTCATCATAGGAAATGAAAGGAAAATCCCAGAAAATATTTCAAACTATATAACTTAATTAGCAAAACAAAAATCCAACCATTAAATCAATTGGCAATGAAGAGCAGTCTGAGAACAGATTTTTCAGCTTCTTTTAGCTTAAAAGTTTGAGGGTTTTTTCTGATTTGCACCAAGACCCAAAAGAAAGCAAAAGAAAGATTTCATGCTTTTACTTTTTATCTGATCACAAAAAGCATGTCACAAAATTAGAAAGTTTCAGAATTTTATCAAAATATGGGGCTGGACATTGGCAAACATTTTGGGACGGCAATTTGGCAAATGTAAAGAAAATCTGCATGACCCCCTTTATATTTACTGAAATTTTAAGCTGCCTAAAGAGATTTTAATTTTGGGATGGCAATTTGGCAAATGTAAAGAAAATTTGGATGACCTCCTTCATATTTACTGAAATTTTAAGCTGCCTAAAGAGATTTTAATTTGTTTTTGCTGACCGGGCAATTGCTTATTTGGAATCCTGAAAAAAGGAGTGTAATTCGATGAGTATCCTTACAGAATTTTTTAGATGAAACAATTAAGAGCAACGCTGCCTAACAAAAGTTACTGATTAATTCATACACATCTAACTTTTCTCTTTATGAAGTTTCTTAAATTTGTCTGAGGCTCAAGTTCATTATTATCACCTACACAAGTACATACCTGAAGGTGATCTAGAGCTTCTTCCTTCAGCTTCTCTTTCTCTGAATCGCTATAGAGATCGCTGCTAAGAATACTACTGATGTAATTGAAGGCATGGTACTGAAAAGTGGGAATTTTATTTCTTTAATCAAGTTGAACTCTCTATATATATTTTACAAGTATGCTGAACAATTATTGAAAAAGCATTTTTTATTTCAAGATTTCAAGAATTCATATTGACAACACACTTGTATATGCATTATCAGAATTGCAATGAACTCATCCTGGGATTAAATCGTTAACACGATACTATGAAATCTTTTATCTTAATTGAGACCAATTTCTGTGGATCAGTGAGATTTGACAGTATTGTTGGGATGCTATTTAGAGGATCTCTTTGATGTTGGAATTTTAACAGAGGAATAAATAAACAGAATGTTTTAATACATGTATATCAAAACCATGTCCACTGAGTGGTCAGCTAAACAGATTTTGTGACCAGAGACATTCATTAAAGGCCATGATAAATTGGAAAAATGACGGTCATGCCAAGTTCCATTAAGTTCCATGATTTTTCAAATGAGACTTGATAAAGAGTTATAGAAAGAAAATAATCAATAAACTCATAATAACGAACAATGCAGTTAATCATTAAACACTAAAAACTTGATGTGTACCTGTTACATGTATATGTACATTCAAAGTACATATATATTCATTGAGGATGTAAGTTCATAGGTAACAAATTCCATAAAATTCATGAAAATTGAGCCCAACACGATACATGTAATATATAATGATTTCTGAGAACTTCGCAAGCAAATTTGTTCTTTAAAATTAGATACAGCTGAAAGAATATTATAACTGTTTTCTTATATTATATGTATATCTATTTAATACAACATCTTTTGTCATAAATGAATGTAGTACACACTGTCATGTACTTATTTTAACACGATTTTACTTTACACATGTATTTCAAGGAGGTCAATATTGTACCTGGTTCTCATACCAATAGTTATGGTAATATTGACTCTTTTCGTTAAATAGTTATTTCCCATTTGGGACGGTATCTGACATAAAACAATTATGACGTCATCAATTTCATGTGGACATGATCAGTTTCCATAGAATATGATGATGTCATAAGCGGTTTATGGGACAGATACCATCCCAAATGGGAAGTAACTCTGTATAACGAAAAGACCGAATAAAAATCTATACCGTCAACTTATTGTACTTGATTTTATTTCTAACTACGTATGATAGGCTTTAAATTCTGAAGACAAAAATTTGATTGGCTTACGACAAAGTACCGGTTATCAGAACTTGACCCCAATGCAGTTTACTCTATACCTTTTACTGAGAAGAATAAATAGATGGGACATGCTAAGATCTGGTCTTTATCAGAGTTTGGATGCACTGTAATGAGTATACACATAATTGCTTTGTTTTCTAATATTTTCTCATTTCCCAATCTATTTACAAGACTTCATAAAACTATCAATGCTAGTTGCTATTAATGACAATGTATCGACAACTCATTTCCCTACTAGAGATTTACCTTTCTTGCATAGTCTCTAAGGTAACAGGATAGAATCTTGTCAAATTGTCTCCTCTTCTCATACAGAATCTCACAAACACGGAAGCTGCAAATGTGCAAGAAATATGATGCAAGCAAACTTCAAACATGATACAATCCAGCCATTTTTCTGAGATCACCCGAGGGGAGGATTCAAAAGTGACTTTCATGTATAAGCGATCTTTATACGAAAGTTCATTATGCAAAAATTAAAGAAAGAAAACAGAAACCTAAAAAGTGACCTTTAGAAGCAGGTGACCCTTTAGCAGTGTGGCCATATAGATAGGTTCCACTGTGCATTTATAAGACCCTAATATGTTCCTGCGAGCAGCTATGTTTAGAATGTAAATCAAATTACAGTTCCCATCCTTAATACGGAGTCACCACCAGATCAGCATGTACTCTACAATGTACATTGTATAATAAAAATGGTTACATACGATACTTAAACGTTGTGCTTTGCAATTATCGACAAATATGTTTTCTTCTGCAAAGGGCAATTATAGTAAATCTACTAGTTAGAATAAATTTCACCTGCTACTGGTCATACTACAGCTCCAAAGAAAATTCCTTTCCGATGTTTTAATTTGCATGTTAAAGTGTAGGAAAGCGATTTTCTGCAATGGGCAGTAACTTTAATTAAACAGTTCAATCATGACAAAATTCTGTCTGCAACTTGTAAGACCAACACTAATTTAAGTGATTTTCTCTGCATTTCATAAATTTCATGATAAAAGCACATGATATTTCTTCAATAATATGAACAAGTTATTTTTACTCACAACTTAGCATTCTCTGCCAACGAGAGAAGTTTATCTTCGTTAATCTGTTGAAGTCCTCCCGCATGTAGAAGCTCCAGTAATGCCTGCTGCCTCTCCTCATGCCGTGACTCATCTGCTGGGTTCGAGAGGAACTCCAACACCTTAAGAAAAAAGTCAAAATAGTTATTTTTAGCATGAAGGTCATTGTCAGGGTCAAAAGGTCATCGTCTTTGGTGTCATTTAAAAGGGCTTCATCAGTCAAGTACACATGTAAAATATGAAGTCTCTATTCCACACAGTTCAAAAGTTATGGCCAAGGACAAAAACAATATGCCAACGATCTATCGATCTGGGGACATAAAATGTTTCAAACAATTTAAACGAAACTCTACTACTTTTTCAGTATCTTGGTTCCAGTTGGCAGATCATTACATACAATTAACATTCATAATTACATCATCAAGTTTTCTGTTCTGACTAAAATCCCACCATCAGATTTCCAAATAGCCACCAAAGGTGAGGTATCTAATCAGATCTTTAGGACTAATAGTCAACTAAGCGGAAATGACATCACAAAATTTACACCTAAAACCTTTAGTAAAGTCAAAGTTCATTAGCATTTTGCAAAAAGCAAACTAAGAGCTGATAAAATAGGACACCCAGATCATGAAGGTTTTAAGATGACAAACTCACCTGCTCAAATAAGACTCTGTTAACAATGATGGTGTTGTCATGTCTAGCCATCTGACGTGCCAGGAAGGTGAACAACACCCCTACCTGTGTTGGCTGTAAAAAGATACTAATAAGTGAGTACACTATGAAATATCAACCCTGTACAACAGTACTGACTGTAAATAATACATACTTGTTGCATACCGGTATGTTTTGACTGTAAATAATACATACATGTACTTGTTGTATATGTTTTGACTGTAAAGAATACGTACTTGTTACATTTGTTTTGACTCAAAATGTTGACATCGCACTGATGCTCTACTTTCTTTCAGCATACAATGTATTCAAATAATTGATAAGGAGTTCTCCATACAGAAGTATTAAGTAAATGGAGAACTAGAGTTGTCCTAACAGGACAAATACCCCACCCCCACCCCGGTCTTAACAGGACAAATACCTCACCCCCACCCCAGTCTTAACAGGACAAATACCCCATCCCCACCCTGGTCTTAACAGGACAAATACCCCAGACCCCACCCCTATCCCGGTCTTAATAGGACAAATACCCCTTGCAGCAGCAAAGCTGAAACATGCAATAATTCATTCCAAGATACATCACAGCTACATGTATAAGTGTAATGGATGTTCCACTTGTACATTTTGAGAAACTTGCTTTGTTTAACTTTTTAACCAGACAGAGGGACGGACAGGGTAATCCCTATATACCCCACTTCCAAAATTTATTTACAGGCATATAACAAACACTGGAAGAAATTTTCAATACATAAATAATAACAAGCACTCAAATTCGTTTACTGGGGGTATGACAAACACTGGAAGAAGTTTTCAATAAACAAATAATAACAAGCGCTCAAGTTGTCCACAACTTTCTGACCAATTAACCTTTATCAAGTGTCAGAAAATAGAAAAAAATTACTACTTGAAAATGGCTGAAAGTTTGCGGACAATTTGAAAGTTTCTCATAAAATATATTTCATTTTCAAATAGTTCTTAAATCATATTTGAAATATACTTCAAGCACACTTTAAATACTGGATACGGCTAGAACATTATCACTTCAGTATGTTACAACTTATTTCCAAAGTTCAACGGCTTTCCTTGAGTACTAACTGACTGAATACTAGCTGCCAACATGTCACCTAATTTGAGAGCGTTATCTGCAGTAAGCTTACCGTGAAGCCAATGCTTTCCACCATCACTTGAAGAAGGATATCAACAACACGTTGTCTTTTCTGCTTTCTAAAATAAACCAGGCAAAATTTACATTGATCAAAATGTTATTTGTTATTGAATACAAAGATACATAATGAAAATATCAATAATAATGTTTTATTTATTTATAATTTAATCAACTTTTAAATTGTAATTAAACAAGCATTCTGAGGGTATTGCTAAAGCATTACAAATCTCCCACCTGTCCCAACAAATCCATAAATGAGTTTGAACAAAGGGCCATAATTCTAAAAAAAAAAAGGGGGTCAACCATGACCACAGTGGAACTTGATTTGTAACTCCTCATGGGGAAGTATGCAACCAAGTTTCAGCTTGATATCTGTAAGCATGGCCAAGAAAAGTCTGGAAAATCAGCATGATGGACAGACAGAAGGATAGACTGATGGACAGAGTGAAAACCTACAGTCACCTCTGGTTTCACCAGTGGGGGACTAATTAAAAGATACTGTATTCACAGATATTTAACACATGTAGTTTCCTCTTCAGCAGTAGAAATAAGTACTCTAAAACAATATAAGCCGTAACTTTTACTTAAAATACGCAAATACTATTTTTAATTCTGGCAGGAAGAATTTTGCGAACTTCCATTTTATAAGCAATATAACATGCTGTTATCTTTCCTCTCTGACTTATTTCCTTACTGAAAAGAAATGCTCGCGTGTAGCAGGCATTCAGAATCGCAACATGAAAACACGGTGTGAGGGCCTGTAAGTGATTCATATTTGCTGATTTTTTCAAACATTCTTCAGTTTGCTTGGTATAACCATTTGGACAATATTTGAAAAAATAATCTGCTTAAAAGTTAAGGCGTATATTGCTTTCATGAGGACTTAGTGTACACAAATGAACTGTGAACAATACATTATTATATTGAATTTTTCTTTGTTCATACATCCCACAAAACAATAATTCAAGCATTTGTAAAGTGGTTTTTTACATTATTCAAGTATTTTTTTACAGATATATGGCCAAATATAAACACACCTAAGATTTCAACTAAATAATGTAGTAAAACATTTGAAATATATCAACTAAACTGACTGAATGAATAAGACATTGAAATTGAAAACCAACATACCCTTCATCCGTATTAAACTCTTCCTCTTCAAATGCCTTCAACATGCAAATCAAAATCAAATATGATTTAGACAAAGATATGATATAAGTAAAAAAAAATTGATTTCAAGTTGGGATATTGTTTTTGTACACAATTTGTTCTACCCGACTAACTTTCTAAATAGCAACTTACCAAAGCTAACACATTTAGGAATTCTCTTGTATCAAACTGTAAAAGTGTTCTCAGATGGGGATAGACCTGCTCATCTACCAAAAGAACAAAAGAAAATTATAAAGAAGAGGCCTACATTGCTACTATAACTCACTTGATAGTGTGCAGGAAAAAATTATCTATATATCTTTTTTTGTAATATTTTCATGACCTCTCAACTTGAAATACTAGTTGATCCTTTTTCTCTACATGAAGGATTATTTACATATTTTGAATTGTGTGTCCTTTGATTGTACTGCATTTGCCATGAATGGGAAGGCGGGCCCATAAACCATTTAACCACACCAAATGAGTCCCATTTGTTACTCAATTGTACTACATTTGCCATGAATGGGAAGGTGGGCCCATAAACCATTTAACCACACCAAATGAGTCCCATTTGTTACTCAATTGTACTACATTTGCCATGAATGGGAAGGTGGGTCCATAAACCATTTAACCACACCAAATGTGTCCCATTTGTTACTCAATTGTACTACATTTGCCATGAATGGGAAGGTGGGCCCATAAACCATTTAACCACACCAAATGAGTCCCATTTGTTACTCAATTGTACTACATTTGCCATGAATGGGAAGGTGGGCCCATAAACCATTTAACCACACCAAATGAGTCCCATTTGTTACTCAATTGTACTACATTTGCCATGAATGGGAAGGTGGGCCCATAAACCATTTAACCACACCAAATGAGTCCAATTTGTTACTCAATTGTACTACATTTGCCATGAATGGGAAGGTGGGTCCATAAACCATTTAACCACACCAAATGTGTCCCATTTGTTACTCAATTGTACTACATTTACCATGAATGGGAAGGTGGGCCCATAAACCATTTAACCACACCAAATGAGTCCCATTTGTTACTCAATTGGTCATTTTTCAAAGTCGCACAATCAATATGTTTGTAATGTCATTGCAAGTACTTCATTACATGGTACCACATTTTATTGTACATCTCCTTCGTGACTACTGCTGTACAGCTAAGTCAGATGTCTTTCCCTTGTAATACATCTTAAACATGATTAACTATACTCTAAGTTCTTTATAAATTTTAAAATAGTAAAGGTATAACCTACACTTCACAGTCATTTTCACCTTCTTTCTTAAAATATTATCACCAACAACAATATCTCCTTTATATAACATTTATTTTCACACATGAAAGTATTACATAAATATAAACAACTCCTGCACCCATCCACTCAATTTCATAGTAATATCAATGACATCTTTGTTTTGTAGTCAACTATACTTAAATTTATCTGTGCGATACATTTTTTCATTTCAGAAAATGACTTTTGATTTTTCTTAAAATTACACTCTGAAGTATTCAAGTCGACAATACGTGTATTTATACATATTGTTGATATTCAGGAGAAACTGAAAATCCTTGAATAATCCGATAGCCTTTGGCAGATATATATTTTGACTCTAGAATAATGCTGGCATTAAACGCAAGTACATGTACATCATTATGTCACACCAAGATCATTTCACTTATTTGGTGACCTATGCAACAGACTCACCTACAGCAAAGGGGGATCTTTTCAAGCCACCTCTATTTTGAGATCTTTTCAAGCCACCTCTACTTTGAGATCTTTTCAAGCCACCTCTTTTTTGAGATCTTTTCAAGCCACCTCTACTTTGAGATCTTTTCAAGCCACCTCTACTATGAAATGGGACCTCAGTTTTAACAGTGTCTTCTCAAAGACTGGACACCAATGAACCACCACTGGGATCTTGCAGTCATACATTTGTAAGCCAAAAGCCTTGCCAATCCAGTATATCACAGACAAGAGATTATTATGAGCACCAACAATTTGTCTCAGTCCACTTAACCACCATAACCTTTTTTCCAAGATGAATAACAAAACTGGGGCAGGCTTGGTGTAGTTGCTAAGTGCTTGGTTTAAGGCGCCAATGATCCGGGTTCGATTCCCGGGTTGCACCACTATGTTTTGGTTACCTCCTGTTTCCATTCCACGATATAACTGCTGCGTTTCAGCAGAGCAGTAAGCCCACAGAGTTACTGAGACTCTCGTCAGACGCGACAGGATAATTCTAGTTCTAGCACACAAATTTAGTCCACTCAACCAAAGAGACCCTTTTTCAGAAGTGAAATGCTATGATGGGCTCTAGAACAGCAAGAGCCAAATAAAGCACAGACTCTTAGTCTGCTTTCATGCTAAGACCCACTCTCAGATTGATAACCATCATAGGTCTACAAAATAAATCAATTCTTCTTAAGGAAAATCATTTCTCAGGACAAGTTTGATAATTTGCACAAATCAGTTCCAATTTTGCTTATTATAATCTTACCGTTTGATCGATGTCTTTTATGGAGTGACGTTACACATTCAAACACCTGAAAAAAGAATGAATATGAAATTTCTACCTCCTTCTTCTTCCTTCTTTACGTTTATGATAAGCATCAATGTTTGGTTTGGTTGCAATGTTTTGGTTTATACTTAAGTCTAACTAGCTATATGGTTTCAATTAGTCTAAACAAAATCATTATAGTGCCTATGAATTTCTAGTTGTACTGTGACATTTTACAAGTTCTTTAGGTTCATTTGTTTTAAACATAATCTCTAGACCAATCAATAACATGTTTACAATCAAAATCTTTTATCAAAACATTGTTCAGTCATATCCAGACATAAATATGAAACAATACATATGGTGGAATTGGGTACCTATGATTCACACCAGGTTTATAAAACGCTAAGTATTAACTTACATTGCTTTTAACTTGTGATACTGTTTCTTCAGGAATATCCCCTAGAGGATAAGCTCTGCCAGCCAAACAACAACTGAAAGATGAATAGATGTGTAAGTTTTTACTTCACAGATAGAATATTTTACACTCTTCTACTCAATATTCTAGCCTAAAAATAATTTTATCTTTTGCCCCATTGGTCTGTTTATCAAAAATGTGTAAGAAATTTCAACCAATGAAAAGGACCTGTCCACAGTAGTGAAAGAATCTTTTACATGCAATGTCCACTGTGACTCAAGGCCTTGGTTTGTATTTTCAGAAAAGCTGGCGTGGCCTAGTGGAAATGCGCTTGCCTCCTGATTGGGAAGCTGTGGTTCGAGTCCCACTCTGGTCATGCCGTCGTCCTGTCTTTCCAATGAGACAGTAAAAACCGAGGCCTCGTGTCGGGGTATGCATGGCACGTTAAAGATCCCTCACTGCTTAGATGGGTCCGTTGCAAAGGTCAGAATTTGTATGCCCCGCATCAGACAGATGCCATCACCATATGCATGAAATATTCGTGGTGTGACGTTAAACAAAAATCAATCAATCAATCAATCATGTATTAACAGAAAGCTGTCATTTACTCAAAGAAAAATTCTCTGAGACAGACACATGAAATGGTAGATTGAAATCCAATAGTTTTCAATAGTTTTTGCAAGGGGTAAAAAGTTATGGTACAGACAAAATTTTACCCATAATATGCACTGTGACCTTGACCTTGCAAATATAACCTTTGAGTTAAGGTCATGACACACCTTCGGGTCCTGGGCAACAATTCTGTGAAATATTATTCAAATCCATGCATAGTGTAAAAGTTATGGCTCGTACAAGAATCTAAATGACATAAGCACTGTGACCTTAACCTTGCAGTTATGACCTTGAAAATCAATAGGGTGCATCCTAAGTTGTAAGAAATAAGTGTACAAAGTTTACTAGTTCTAGCATAAACAGTTTGGTCTGTACCTTGTTTACAAGTAGCATTCTCAAAAATTTGCTATTTTTGTCCCAAAAATATCCTTGACCTTTACATTGAAAATCAAAAGAGTTCATCCGCATGCCATAAGGGATAAGTGTACCATATTTGAAAGTCCTAGCTGGTCTGTATCGTATTTACAAGGTGCGGACAGACCCACAGACCCAAGGACCCACAACGCCATACCACAATATGTCCCTCTACCGTGTGCCTATAAAAACTACCTGATGTATACTAGAAGTTTGTTGCCTAGTCTGATTTGATTATCTGTCAATTGTTTCCCGGTTTCTATGGCAGCCTGAAGAGTTCCCAGAAGTTCCTCTAGTGGAGTAGTATAGTCCTGCATGCCTTTGTTATATATATAGATAATGGCATCATATAGGCCATGACCCCAGCATAAACTCACGACCTGCAAATATCATATTATTAATATTACATAAAGTTAGCTTCAGATGTGAAATCTGGCATTTGATTTTTACTGAGTACAATACATATATGTAGGAAGCAATAAATTTTCTTTGATATCGACTATATCATTTTGGGGAGTAAATTACACAGATATGCACTATAAAGTATATACAGTATATTTTGGCATGTTTTTTTCTCAGGCAAATGTCTCAACTGGTTACATCCATGTTACCGTATATACGTGCCTATAAGTCGCTCCGCCTATAAGTCGGTTGGTACTTTTCGGACTTGAAAATTTGGAATTTGTCATTGACTCGCCTATAAGTCGGTTCTAAATTTTCAATGTACAAAGGCTTGTATTTGCTAATGGCATCTTTTCAATGACTTTCAATAAATGGCTTGGAAGCCTTACGCTCTAATGATCGTGCAGTATCAATCGTGTATACTCAAAAATACAGGGGGATTTAAATGACATATTCAATAGTAGGGCATTTAAATTGCTTTCAGTTACATAAGGCTTCTTTTCTAAGAATATAGTACTCGTATTTGACAGTGAAAACGGCAGCTTTTAGCCATGAAAACGGCCATTTACTATGAACAGGCATATTCCGGACACCAGCCTTCGAACTCGTTGTCACCACCATTATCAATATCTTCATTAAACAGCAATTTGATCAGTAGTTCCGACAAAGGAATGTCATCATAGATGTAGCACTGTGGTCCTTGTCTTCGGAATTAGTGGACTCTGTGCTATGTTATCTAATCAATGGCTATCTCGTCAGGGTCATTAAACTTCTGTTTGTCTTTTGTTACGACTCGTTAACTTGTCACTTCTACACACTAGATCAGTTTGTAAATTGTATTGAACTGGATCAAATAACAAACAAAGCACCGATATATAACAGCTTTATGTATAGAAACTGTTGGCCACCCAGTATGCATTACGGGGTATTTTAATTGCCATAAAATTGTCTTTGAAAGTACTTAACGACCGGAGAATATCGCGTGTACTATCTATAGCACGTGATACTTGCATTTTCCGTTCATCAACGGCAAAGTTTAACTTCAAATCAAGGTCAGATTTTTTTCTATCATGTAGTATCACGTTTATAAGTTGGTTACGCATTTCGACTACAATATTTTTCTTCCAAAAATCCGACTTATAGGCCAGAATATACGGTGCTTAATAATTTTTTTATTTGCTAAAAGTTTGTTTTTGTGTAATTTTGTGAGTATGACTCCACTCAAAATCAAAATCCATGCTACCCTTGATTTAAAAATCAATCAGAGATGACTTCTTGCAAAACATGTCTTTCCAATATATCCAAAGTCCAAAGTGAGAGTATCACCAAATTATAAGCGATTTGCAGTAAATTATGTCATAAAATAATTTCTAACTTGATGAATATCCAAGCTTGTGACATCCAGGTGAACTATACAGGCTTCCACACTCTCCAACATTCCTCTGTTTTCATAATGCGTAACAAAGTCCTGCATGACTAAAGGTGGAATAGATACGAGCTTGTCTCCTACAATGTAAGGTTCTAAACATTCCAAAAATGTTCCTTTAGCGATGATATCTTCGCCAAATCTCTCATAAATCCTTCCAAATAATATATCCCTAGAAGAGAAAAAAGTTCATACCTTAATGAAATGTTGCACAAATGGCTCTAAAGGCATGTGTATTTGATTCTTGTTTACTTATTCAAGATTCCCATTAAGTCAAAATGATTTTTAAGTGTAACTTTTAGTGAACTGAGGTTTTGTCCAACTTACCACCTGTAAACTTGTTTTTACTTACGTTCTGTTAAGGTGAAGTGAATAGTCCACACAAACTGGAACAATGCCCTACATACACATAAAAATTGATAAATATCAAAACATAAATTATGGCTAAAAGGTTTGAAAAAATTTGAGTTTATGGTTTTACTGACAAAATCTTTCCTGAATTTCAAAAGTACATGTAATAAAATATGTAATTTATTTTAATTTGAGAAAGAGACAAATAAATTCCAGTTAATTTGACCATTATGGATGTAAGTAACATGCATTTAATATACAATGTCAAATACATTAAAAAGCTTGCAGATAGGCCTTTTTCATTTTTATTTAATTTTATCATACTGTGATACATTAAATATTCAACATATAATTTGCTGCTCAAAGTTGCGTCATTGTATTGGGACGTAACAATCACCTTCACGTCACCTTCACGTCATAATGAAAATTCCGGCAAAACAGTTTTTCGGACATTCAGCCCCTTGTATAGTGTAAAATATGAAATTTGGGTACTGCATACAGCTATGGTTAAACCTTCGTTCTTCAGGAATCGCCTTCTACTATAGCCACTAATTACTAAAATGTGTTCTTGTGGAGATGGCACTGAAGATGTTAAACATCTCCTTTGTCCATAGCACGATGGGGGGCAGGCTTGGTGTAGTGGTTAAGCGCTTGGCTTGCGGCGCAGACGACCCGGGTTCAATTCCCGGGTTGCGCAACTATGTTTAAGAGGTTGGTAAACTCCTGCTTCCATGTCATGATCTAACTGAAAAAACTGTTGAAAGTGACGTAAAACGCCAATCAACCAACCAACCAATCAATAGCACGATGTACATTGCACTGTACTGTTTGATACCATATTGCAACTGGGTTGCACTACAAATATAGGTCATATTCTCTACTGAGACCAAGATAAAGAACGTTCAATGCAACAAACAAATATTCCAAGCCGTACACAAATATACATCTAGAAAGCAAGAGGTTTATGTTAGGCCAAATCTCTCTCTCTCTGGCCCATAATTGTTTTTGTTTCACAAAAATCAAAGTTTGTGTGTAATTGTAAAAATGCATGCCATATTCGTTATTATCATATACTTTTCTAAAAAGAGGTTTATTTATAAAGTTTGTATATACCTTGTAACCAATCCACTGCATTAACCAGATGACAATAAGTACCGGTATGGCAATAAATATATTTAAAATGAAGTAACGACTAAGGCCACCACTAATCAACTCTTTTATCATTGAATTAAAAGAGAAATAGAATGGTCCTTACCAATTAATTGGTGTTTTAATTAGAATTTCAGAAGAAATGAATCAGTGAGTACAAAGACCCATGTATTTTAATAAGATGTATTTTAAGCAATATATATGTGTACTTCAGGGTTTTAAATAAGCAATAAGCAGGTGATCTAGAAATGTGAGGTGTATCATTTGGAGTACTTTATGCGCAAATGTCAGTGGTTAATTCATGCTCAGAGGAAATTCAAACCTGCGATTTCCGTCATTTGAAGCGGTGGTATTTTGCCAGGTGCCAGCTCTTAATGAAATCCCCGTACATATGTGATCTGTATGTATTTTAGTGTATGACCAATATAGTATGTACTTTAGTGTATGACCAATATAATATGTACAGATAATTGCCTCAGTATGGAATAACAATGTGTGTGCTGCAGTCAGAAGATTATGGTGTATTCTCGAAGTCGGACATCCCGGTATTTGATAACAAACATTTGGAACATTTGGGGTAAAGCATCAGACTTTATCATAGAAAGCAATGTGTGTTCAGGAAGAATTTTTAAACAAAAGAAACAATTAAAATATTTTACCATTCAATCAAGTGAATTTTGAATACATGTTTTACACATTTCCAATTGTATTTTACCACTTTAGAATTGATACAGAAGAACTTAAAGTTGCATTAATGCTAACGATAAACCCCGAGTTTTATCCCAAGTGTAATGGCCAGACTCCTCTGGTATATACATAGACAAATACAGACAGGGACGTCACGCCGACTTCTAGAATTCTGTGTATTTTGTGCCTCACCTGATAATATTCTTCTAGTTCTTCTAATTTACCCTTTTCGGGACACAACTTTGTCATTGAGAGGTCAACATAATCAAACAGTAGGTCAAGCATCTGGAAAACAAGAGGCCCAAGTGGGCCTATATCGCTCACCTGAGTACCTACATGATCAGTCATGCATGAAGGAAGAATTCATTTATTTTTGCATTAATGTGACTAAGTCAACACAGATGTTGAAAATATGTCAAATTTTAATTCAGGCTAGAATAAAAAACAACACTTTTTTGCACATCCATTCACGTGATTTTGATATTAAGCATTTCCTTTGTCTCTGCAAGAAGTCATTCAGGGCAACAAGTTAGTCATTTTCTTTAGGTGGGGCCTTTTGTTGACTGATTTCAAGTCTGGGTCATGAACAACAATTGTTTCAAATATTGTCCAGATCTAACTTAAAATTGCCTAATTTCATATGTTGAATGTTGAGAAACATCTAAAAACTTATTTAGATGTGTAAAGAAATGAAAAAAAAAATTCTCCATATTTCAATTACCAAGTGGTATATGTACCATTGTGAGAACTGCTTTTTAGACATGGTGGCATTATCTGTTAACCAATTTGGATAAAAATTTACCAAATTGATAGAGGACCTTTAGTACTTCATGTATTCCTTGTTTCTTTAAATTCTTTCATGTGGTATAACAGCAGAAGTGAAAAATGTGATTGAATTGTTCCTATACACCCTCATTTGGAAGTCTTAAAAAATTCATAGAAAATCCAAAAATTGAGAAATTGACAAAATTCTTTCAAAGTAACAATCCTTACCATAATTATGATCACAATAGTCCATAAGAAATCATCATTATCAATTAACTAGGAAATATGACACTTTTTTTTTCTGCATTGAATCACCAAGTCCAAAGAAATGTCGAAAAAAAATTCTAAAATTTGATTTTGGAAGGGAACCAAAATGACAATAAGTCTTCACTCATCTCCTCTAGATCATTTCAATGCATTCTGTTTGTCTCTGTAATACAGCCCGTAAGAAAAAGAATATTGTTAAAGGAGGGAACTCTTTTGTGACCTACTTTTGACTATGGTGGTGCCACCTGTAAAGAGGTCTGGACGAAAACAACAGAATTTGAAGAGGATCATAAGTGACTTATTTCTATCAAGATTTATTAAAATCCTTCAAACAGTTTTGTAGAAAAAGTTGAAAATGTGAAAAATTTTTTTTTGGAAGTCTTAAACGTAAAATTCCTAATTTCATATGTTGAGTGTTGAGAAACATCTAAAAACTTATTTAGATGTGTAAAAAAAAAAAAAAAAATTTTTTTGACCACAGCTGGATTTGATCCGCTACTCTCTATATTTCAATTACCAAGTGGTATATGTACCATTGTGAGACCTACTTTTTAGACATGGTGGCATTATCTGTTAACCAATTTGGATGAAATTTACCACATTGATAGAGGACTTTTTAGTACTTCATATATTCTATGTTTCATTAAAATCTTTCATGTGGTTTCGCAGAAAAAGTTGAAAATGTGAAAAATGGCCAACCCCCCCTTTTTCTTGGAAGTCTAAAAAAATTCATAAAAAATCCAAAAATTGAGATAATGACAAAATTCTTTCACAATAATATTCCTTACCACAATTATGATCAAAATAGTCATTAAGAAATCATCAATATCAATTAACTGAAAAACATGACACTTTTATTCATTGAAATGACTAAGTCCAGAAACACGTCAAAAAAGCGTAAATTTCTATTTGACGGATCTTAACCCCGAACACAATTTTTAATAACCCATCTTTATAGATTGTTGAAATGCAACTAGTTTCCCCATTTATGTACTGGTTCTGGAGAAAAAGATGTTTGAAGAGGGGTACCCTTTTGGACACTTTTGGTCCCACCCTTGATCCACCCCTGAGGGAATCTGGATCCCCGAACACAATTTTAGTAGGGGACCTTGAGTACATCATTTACACAAAGTTTGATCCAAATCTGCAATGTAGTTCCAAACAGTTTTTGTAGAAAAAGTTGAAAATGTGAAAAATGGCCACCCCCCCTTTTTTTTTTTTGGAAGTCTTAAACGTAAAATTCCTAATTTCATATGTTGAGTGTTTAGAAACATCTAAAAACTTATTTAGATGTGTAAAAAAAAAAAAAATTTTTTTTGACCACAGCTGGATTTGATCCGCTACTCTCCATATTTCAATTACCAAGTGGTATATGTACCATTGTGAGACCTACTTTTTAGACATGGTTGGCATTATCTGTTTAAACCAATGCGGACGAAATATACCCCATTGATAGAGAACCTTTAGTACATCAAGTATTCCAGGTTTCAATAAAATCTTTCATGTGGTTTCGTAGAAAAAGTTGAAAATGTGAAAAATGGCCAACCCCCCCTTATTTTTGGAAGTCTGAAAAAAATTCATAAAAAATCCAAAAATTGAGATAATGACAAAATTCTTTCACAATAATATTCCTTACCACAATTATGATCAAAATAGTCATTAAGAAATCATCAATATCAATTAACTGAAAAACATGACACTTTTCTTCATTGAAATAACTAAGTCCAGAAACCCATCTTTATAGATTGTTGAAATGCAATTGGTTTCCCCATTTATGTACTGGTTCTGGAGAAGAAGATGTTTGAAGAGGGGTACCCTTTTGGGCACTTTTGGTCCCGCCCTGGATCCACCCCTGAGGGAATCTGGATCCCGAACACAATTTTAGTAGAGGACCTTGAGTACATCATTTACACAAAGTTTGATCCAAATCTGCAATGTAGTTCCAGAGAAGAAGTCGAAAATGTGAAAAAGTTAACGACGGACGACGACGACGACGACGACGCCGACGACGACGGACGACGGACGGCGCACTATGACTATAGCTCACTTGAGCCTTTGGCTCAGGTGAGCTAAAAAGAGGTCAAGTTCAACAGGTCAAACATCTAACAAAATAAGAAAGGTCAATTTCAGCAACATGTCAAGAGTATAATAATAAAGGTACATTAAACAGTAGGGTAAGCACTGAGGAGAAAGAAGTGATGTTAAACAGGTGGTCAAGCATCTTAAAGAAAAGTCAAAATTCACAGGAGGTCACACCTATGAAAAGGTGAAATAACTTTCAACAAAAAGTCTACCGTAGCACCTAAAAACAATGCTATAATTTACAATTGAATTATTAAAAAAGAATAAATCGTACTTTGTCAAATTAAACAAAATTTATATTTTTGTGAGAAATAAATTATGTGAATAATGGACTGACCAAATCCGCCACCAGGTCTTTTTTCTGCTTTGTAGATCCAGTAAGTCCAAGTACAGCTTTAGCGCGCCCCTCATAGAATGACAAAGCCAAGGCTAAAGCATCGTGGTATTTCTCTAGTTTGACTAGCACGTCAATTCTCTGTAAAAAGAAGAAACAAGAGGCCCAAGTGGGCCTATATCGCTCACCTGAGCACAAAGTGCATATTTACAAGCAAGCAAGAAATTCTGTGCAGGGGTTCTGGAGAGGAAGATGAAAATGTGTCAATCAAACAGAGCCAATGGCGGCCATCTTAGAATTGGATCCCAAATCGGCATAGAAAACACAAACTTTATAGAGGACCTTGAGTACTTACTTCCTATGAAGTTTGGTGAAATTCTGTGCAGCAGTTCTGGAGAATAAGTCGAAAATTAGTCAACAAATCAGAGCAAATGACGGCCATCTTGAATCCCCAATCAGCATAAAACACACAAACTTGGTAGAAGACACTGAGTACTTACTTCCCATAAAGTTTGGTGAAATTCTGTGCAGCAGTTCTGGAGAATAAGTCGAAAATGTGTCAACCAATCAGAGCCAATGGCGGCCATCTTGGATCAAGGATCGGCATAAAAAAACACAAACTTGGTAGATAACCTTGAGTACTTACTTCCTATGAAGTTTGGTGAAATTCTGTGCAGCAGTTCTGGAGGAGAAGTCGAAAATGTGTCAACCAATCAGAGCCAATGGTGACCATCTTGGATCCCGGATCGGCATAAAAAACACAAATTTGGTAGAGGACTTTGAGTACTTACTTCCTATGAAGCTTGGTGAAATTCTGTGCAGCAGTTCTGGAGGAGAAGTCGAAAATGTGTCAACCAATCAGAGCAAATGGCAGCCATCTTGGATTACGGATCGGCATAAAAAACACAAACTTGGTAGAGGACTTTGAGTACTTACTTCCTATGAAGTTTGGTGAAATTCTGTGCAGCAGTTCTGGAGAAGAAGTCGAAAATGTGTCAACCAATCAGAGCCAATGGCGGCCATCTTGGATTACGGATCGGCAAAAAAAACACAAACTTGGTAGAGGACCTTGAGTACTTACTTCCTATGAAGTTTGGTGAAATTCTGTGCAGCAGTTCTGGAGGAGAAGTCGAAAATGTGTCAACCAATCATAGCCAATGGCGGCCATCTTGGATCAAGGATCGGCATAAAAAACACAAACTTGGTAGAGGACCTTGAGTACTTACTTCCTATGAAGTTTGGTGAAATTCTGTGCAGCAGTTCTGGAGAAGAAGTCGAAAATGTGTCAACCAATCAGAGCCAATGGTGGCCATCTTGGATCCCGGATTGGCATAAAAAACACAAATTTGGTAGAGGACTTTGAGTACTTACTTCCTATGAAGTTTGGTGAAATTCTGTGCAGCAGTTCTGGAGAAGAAGTCGAAAATGTGTCAACCAATCAGAGCCAATTGCGGCCATCTTGGATCACGGATCGGCATAAAACACAAAAAATTGGTAGAGGACTTTGATTACTTACTTCCTATGAAGTTTAGTGAAATTCTGTGTAGCATTTCTGGAGGAGAAGTCGAAAATGTGTCAACCAATCAGAGCCAATGGCGGCCATCTTGGATTACGGATCGGCATAAAAAACACAAACTTTGTAGAGGACCTTGAGTACTTACTTCCTATGGAGTTTGGTGAAATTCTGTGCAGCGGTTCTGGAGAAGAAGTCGAAAATGTAGAAAAGTTAACGACGGACGGACGACGGACGCTGCACTATGACAATAGCTCACTTGAGCTACGCTCAGGTGAGCTAAAAAAATGCAGGTACAATGGAGACTGACCTTAAAGATGTAAGCTATTGGTAACACCAATATTTTTAATTTGATGCATTATCGTATAAAATGACAAGGTGGTAATATTTCACGTGAGATAAAACCGTAGGTCATTGAAAACACAGAACACACTCAAATTTTATCCTAACAGTTTATATTAAGAAAACATTTCTAAGAATTATCTTAATCATGAAATACAATAGTAAGGCTTGTATGCTTTTAATGTAAAAAGCATTGGAAACTGTATGCAATTATTTATCTCGTGCATACTGAGAATCCCCTCCTGCAAAATATGAAGGATCTCTTCAATCAAAATTAACTCATGGTGACTGTTGTCAATTTCAGGCCAATTATGAATGATCCCATGTGAGATCAGACTGATCTCATGTGAGATGAGACTAGTCTCATGTGAATTGGCTTTAAGCTAAATGACCTTACCTCCCGCCAGCTACGTAGATTGTACACATACACCGTCTTTGTACCCAAGATCAGGAGCTGACCACTGTGACTGACCACTGTCTGGTAACATGCTCTTTCCCCAGCAAAAGCCTATACAATACAAAGTACAGAAGTAAATGATGCAAAAATACACTGGAACCCAAGAAAACATGCTATGGCACCATGGAAAAAATTTATTGATCCTTATTAATAAAATATGAAACAAGGTACCAGAGAGGAGTAAGCATCTCCTGTCTTAATGGCTACATCTACCATGAATCCCCAAAACATGCAGGCTACTCAAAACACATAAGATCATATCATACTTCACTTATTATAAGTGCATGGAAAAGAAAGGATATTGCTTTACACTTCGTTGTTAAAACATTGATGTCATGAAAAAAGATAGAAGCATTAAACCAGAACTCCCAGAAACTTCACTTCTGTCACATCTAATTTTGGTTCCTTGTCAAAACAAGGAATATGCAATTATTTGAACTACGAAAACCTGTTGTAGTTTGCACCTCGAGTTGTTCTCGATGTGGGTAACTTATGTGGGCAACATACGTCATAATTAAATGATGTCAAAACAGTGAACAATCAAAATCAATGTGGGTGTGTGTTGACATTAATGTAGTTGCTATATTCCCAGTGTACCAGAGGGAAGTATTTCCTTGGTTTTCCGGTTTCCTTCACATCACAGCACTGTTGTCATCATACACATGACATACAGGTTAAATAATCCTGGTGTGATACTGGTCATAAGATAAATCCAGATGCAAGGTAAATCCACACAGTTTAAAAAGATATTGTTCTTTCAATATGTGAAGTTAAAATTACTTGAAATGGTCAAGAAGTAACAAAAACAGCGACCGTCCGGATACACCACACGTCTGAATTTACCTTGCTTACCAGTAAACTAACAACTTGTATAATTCTCCTAGGTTATATATTCTTCTGTTAGAGGAACTGGTATCACTTGAGAATGAAATTTTGGAATACAAAAACTAATTTAACTTGAAATTAGTCTACAAAATTACAAACTATAATACCAAGAAAAACATTCTATATTTCAAAAGAAAAACAACATTATAAGGCAATAATTAAACCATTTTTGTATCTAAAATCTGAAAGCTACTCACCAAAGCCTGACTAACATTTCCCCCAGTTGCTAATGACTTGAAATGACTATTGTTGTACACAAGTTGTACATCAGAAATGTCAATTAACTGAAACAACAGAAATATTATATTAATAATGTATATTCTGAAATGTAATTGAAAGATTTACAAATGTCTAAGAAATTTCCCTAAACTTTTCACAGTATCATGGATTGTTTAATTGTAACAAAGCCCTCTCTGGTTACAACAATAAAGTTTTTTTCTATAACATTACCATTTTACCTGTAACACTAAATCCCCATTTTCCCCTTTATAACACTTAATCTCAATTTTCCCTTGTTATACTAAATCTCAGTTTCCCTTTGCAACATTAAATCCCAGTTATCCTTGCAACACTAAATGTCAATTTTTCCTTGTGACACCAAACCTCAGCTTTTCTTGTAACACTAAATAAAATTACCCTTAAACTCTAAATCTCAGTTCTTCCTTTAACACTAAATCCTCCTTTTTTCCCTTGTAACACTAAATCTCAGTTTTCCTTGTAACACTGAATCTCAGTTTTCCTTCAAAACTCAAAATAACCCTCATGATATTATAATTTCCCATCAACAACACCAAAATTTCTTTTACCTCTAATTCCTCCTCAGACCTGACGTCTATAACATGTATTTTTTCTGTTGTATCCAGAGCAACCAAAGTCCTTGGGTTCATCCACTGCAACAAAGGAAATGTAATAAAATTATCTATACAGTCATGTAGTTATGATGTTGCTTCAGTTTTTTTCTTTTCTTTTTTTTTTTTGTTATCATAATACAAAGTACTGCTTGATAACTTAATCTGCCAACTGATTCTGAATACAAAGAATTTTTTAATAACCTTTTGCATCAACATTCAACCACTTTTTATATGCAACAATTGCTAAAATAATTTTTCTTTTTGGTATTTAATGCCAGGATTTTTTACTTACACATACAGGGTAGCAACCAGAATTCAGTTTAATTTCACTTATTTGTCAATGGCAACTGCCTGGGGGATTCATACTGTTATCCTATCAATGAATGAACCCACCCAAGCAGTGGGGATCTTCTACAAGCTTAAGTATACCATGACACGGGTAATCTGGTTTTCTCTGTTTCATCAGAGGGACAGACAGAAAGGAAGAAAGTGATAAATCACCATAGCAAATCTGAACAGACAGTCATAAAGCCAATGGTCAGAATCGGGATCCACTGCAATACCACTGGGTCAACCTGCTGTAGTGAAGAGTAGTATCACAAGAAAAAAAAGGCAACAAAGAACATCAAACCACTGCAAGCACAAAACTGATCTTCCAAATTCTCTAAACTTCTGATGGAATGCAAACTTGACATAGATGAAGGCTAAAGAGGGTAAAAGAAGAGGGCTTTTGCATAATCGACCACTGATGTCCCAAATGGGTATCATTGACAAACACTAGGATGATTCAGACAATTGTGACTTTGCATGAGGTATACCCCTCGGGATTTATCTTTAATTTCTAAGTAAAATCTTACTTTGAAATTTATTTTTTATCTTTTATTTTACTATGTCTACTATCTAAAGTGAGAAAATAATTAAAAACATTTCATCTATGTATGCTTCTACAGTGAGTTCAAATACTTATATTCATATATTTACTATAATTTTAAAAACATATGACTGAAAATTTGCATTATCTCTTACAATAAAACCAAAGTCATACCCCCATAACACAATGGGAATGTTTCGGAACCTTTCTCATTAAAAAACTGGGCATTACATAAAACACATAGCTGATGCTTAGAGTTGATAAACCCTACTGGCAGTGGACCAGTTACTGGCTACTACGATATTTTGATTTTTGAAACGTTAATTTGTAGGATTTTTTCACGTGACTGTCTACAATACATAAGATACATAATATAACATATGAAAATTTCATCAATGCACGTTTTGAATACCCCTAATAACGTAGTAGCCGGTAATTGGTCTTTGCCGGGGACTGGTCCTTTGCCAGTATGTAATGGCCCTATATATCTACTTACAGTGACACTCAGCAGTTTATACGGTACGGTTATTTTCTGTAATCCAGAGCACTTGATATCCTGAGCATTGGAGCAAATCACCTAAAGATTAAATTATTATATATCATATTAGTATGTATTACTATATTACATTATATACAATATTTGGCCACAATCAGATCTTACTGGAGTTTCTAGCGATAATGTAGTCCCATAAGATGGACATGCACACACATACATACGTACACATGAATGAGTTATGGGAAAATCAAACACAAGCTAACGCACGCAATATTCACATACATGTACATATTAGGTCTAGGAGTGCAATAATGTAATAATTCACTGATGCATATATATAATGTATTAAAAGAGCAGTGTAAATATGCACATCGATACATGGGTTAAAATCATAATACATAAAAACGTTTTTTATACAACAGTTTATCTCCCTTTATGATTTCTAGGGCATTTGTGTAATAACATTTTTCTTCTTCTTATTTACCTCACTCTTGATGACTATTTCACTTATGTGATGAAGGCATCTGCCTGATGCATCACAGAGCAATTGAGACTAATGCAACAGACCCACCCAAGCAGTTAGGGACATCTTGGTGCCAAATGTACCATGATAGGTGACCGTCGTTCCAACCTCAAATGTAAATCCACTACAGGGTCATGCCTCATATACAAAGCTACTAAAATTGACAACAAGGTGCAAGTATTTTTTTTTTTTTAAAAAACAACACACCTGTAGAAGACACATTGATATTTCCGTACGTGCCAAAACACTTTCCTAAGTGCCTAAATACTTACCTATGCCAAAACTCGAAATTAAAATCAGGCCTGTAAATCTACAGCAACTACTAGTACAGTAATTTTACTCACATGGCTATACATGACCCTTGAAAAACATGAACACTTACCTGATAGAAATAGATGGTAGATTCCCTAGCAAAGGCTAGTACAGGATCTATAACTCTATCTTTCTCCGATACTTGAATAATGACAAATTGCCAAGCCAGTATTGGTAAGGTATTGGGAATTCCCTGAAAGTAATCATGAAGATCAAGATAGGTTTGTAAACCACTGATGCTCCCTGATGGCAACAACATTAGGTCAAATTTCATT
Source organism: Pteria penguin (assembly GCA_035048485.1). Lineage (NCBI taxonomy): Eukaryota > Metazoa > Mollusca > Bivalvia > Pterioida > Pteriidae > Pteria > Pteria penguin. The sequence continues at coordinate 12,850,419 of CM068593.1, read as the reverse complement.
GGTCATGGGTGAAGGTCAAAAGGTCAAGGTCATTGGAAAATTTTTCAGTACCAATTACTGTATTGTTACATGCCTTTTTTTCACATTAATATATTTTTCCACTGATTGTTACCTGAAGTTTATATGATTACTAATAAAACAAGTATGAATAAAAATGAGTATCAGATAAAACCAACCTTTAATGGGTGTGTGAAGACAACTTTCAGCTGTGGTCTCAAGGTCACAAGTAATATCTGCAAAAAGTGTTCAATGAATTTTTTTCTTAAATCTGTGTGTGTACACGTCAAGTATGTTTACATTTAATAGTTACCATAATGAAATATCATTGGACTCCTTACCATGCTATACAAATAGGATATCTCCTTAAATGTAGTAAGGATGAGCGAGTCAAAGTCGTTATCGTAATATCAATAATAACCTGTGTATAATGTGCACTTTTTATCAAAATTTCTGACATCGATTTCGTGGGTACGCATCATACATGTCATTGAGATCTGTAATACTGCAGGTTTTTTTCCTAGGACTTATACGTGATGTCTATTTGAATATGACAACTAAAATGTCAGCATGTACCATGCCACATTCACACGAAGTTAATTATCCATGGAATGTATACACATTCCTTAGTTCTTGTTTGTCTGGTAATTCAGACAGTCATATGTATTGATGTATTTACTAGAGTTTTATGCATTTAATTATGAGTTATGCTGAATGTGGGTTCGTTGTTTATTAAGATGGTCATAACATTACCGGTAATAGGCCCACTGCATATCTTTCACCTACACAGTTACATAACTGCTTGGCTGGGTGTAGATATCAGCTTCTACCAATACCTGGTCAACTGAATGTTAAGTGTTGTGAACACAAATATCAATCAGACAGAAAGTGTTTATTCAGGAAATAATAAGAAAATCAAGCATAATAAGCATGAAGGAATAAAGTGTACATCCTCAAACTTTAATTGAGATAAAACCTATGGTAACCATACCATCATGATAACGTGTACTGGTATAATTAATCTGATAACTGATGCATCCAAAGGGACAAAATACCAGTTTGTACTAATTTTTGTATGAAAAATGTAAAACACTGGATAATTCATGCTCCTGTACATTCACAACAGGAATGTGAGCTTCATAGTCACTCACTATTTATTGATTTGTTACCTGTGCATTATACATGGGAAGTAAGCTTTTTCTGGAATTATTTCCTTGATTTTGGGGGTATGCATCATACATGGGTGTGCATTATACATTAGTGATTACGGTAGACTTTTTCGATGTATTCCCCTACACTTACTTGTCAACATCAACGTGATATACATGTAAATACATGATTTTATTTATGTAAACTTGAGACCCCCAAAAAATAAGAAATAAAGGAAAAATGTAAGATTCCAAATTAAATATTTTTACCAATATGTATTTGAATATACTTGCTATAGAAATAAAACCTACGATACATGTCAATGAGCAAAATATGAAGGAAGGACACAAGAATTCAGCCAAGTTTTACAAAGGGGCATAAGCAAGGTCGAAAGCCATATGTGTTATAACATGTTGACTAGCAGTGACATTTTAAACAATTTTCGCTTCATTTGGTTTCAATAATAACAAGTTTATGATAGAAAATGCATCTATCGATGAATAATGATACAATGTAAATGAAATTGCACAAGAACAGAAGCTACCTACAACCCTGAAGACTGACTTAGACTAAGTTTTGATTTATGCATTTTGTGATTCTCGGCCCAGAACAAGACTCTGCATCCTACCTTAGATAATGTTGCCATGGCAACAAGCATAACATCCTGCATAGGATGGTCCTTGATTGTATAATTCATATGTAGTGGTTCTATAGCACAGACTTCTCCACGGCTAGAAACAGATGAAGATCAATGGTATGACAAAGTTTATAATATAAGTATAAATCATAATAATATATATTATATAATTTGTTTTCTGGTAGACTTTTTCTTCATTTCAAATGATGTCAAGAGCTTCATATTGGACAAAACCACTTCTGATGAGTTTTTCGTTACAACTTTAATGCTTGGATTGTGACGTCAAGGAAATATGATGCCAACCTGAGTGGCAAAAATTCCAATACTGCCACTTCAGTCATTGGAAAGAGGTCTATGCCATACATGAATTCACTTGATTTAAATAAAATAAATTGGGAAATTTACATTGAAAGTGATATAAATGTAATGTGAAATGAATTTGGAAATGAATTCTTTCAGAGAGAAAATTTCTACCCAACTTGTTTATAGAAATGCATTTAAAAAGTCAAATCACTAGAAAACTTAAGGGCAAAATTTACAAATTTCAACTTTTGCATTCAGTATAACGTTAAAGTACTAACATAAATTTTTAAAAATCCTACTGAAGCATTAATTCTGAAACAAATATATAGAATTCTCTTTACCTGCCAGAAAAGAGGCATTTTGACTCGCATGTTCTTACTCCTATCAGCCTCCTGATAAAAAAACAAAAACCGTGAATTAAGTGATACAAAAGTGATGCTGCTTGCTGATCTGGATATTTGACTTTTCTTAATACCACAGACCATGACATTTTTTTTTTCATTTCTAAGGTCAGCCAGAGTTAGATCTGAAACAAGATTACCACAAGATCTATTGACCTGCAGCAAAATTGTTTATTTACTGTTCTATACCACATCCAGACATTTTCCCTCGAATTGAGAAAGAAAAAGTACGTTAGCACCACCTGCAACATGCACGGTTTTGTAAGGCACTGAGGAATCTTAATGCAGCAACATGTACTTTTACCTTATACCTAAGTTTTATAATTTCTCATCCTAGGGTCAGAGGCTACTTAGTGAAGGGATCAGATTTTAAACTCATTTTATTCTCATTACTGAAAATAGAAGAAATAAATTTATGATTTGTTAAAAGATTCACAAGTAAAACTCTGTTACTGATCTGGAAATGAGGGAATATAATTATGAAATTTTTACATGTTTTTTTTTTTTAAATCTTTAAACATAATGAAAAAATTCTCTTCAGTGACTTACTTGAATTCCAACTCAAACACCGAACCCCCAGAATCACTGCATACAGCTAACACAGGACTATCTGTAAACTACATATTAAAAGCAAACATCAGTTATCGGTAAATATGTCAATACATTTGATTCTTGTTTGTACAACATATCTATCATGAAACAGGGTCTCCAAGTCTGCCGTTTCATCTGAAAGAGGAGACTCCAATAAGCAACCACTAGGACACAAAACCAAGCATGCCTCCTTACTGACTGGTCTGTGCCAGAAATCTGGTGCTTGAAGTTGGAATTTTTGTGATGAAGGGAAAAGGTATCAACTCAGAACAAATCAAAAGTTGATAAATTTACAGGACAAAATGCCTTGATTGGAGCTACAATTTTCATTATTACAAAAATTGGAACTATGAAATTTGAATTCTGAGATCAATGTCAAATTTTGTGGTAAAATCAAGATTCTGTGTAGGAAGGTATAGATGATTGAATGTTGTTTTACGTCACTCTACAGTTATTTCACGTATATGGTGACGGCATCTGCCTGCTGCATTGCATACAAATTCAGATCTTTGCAACGGACCCACCCAAAGCAATGAGGGATCTTTTACGTGCAACGCCTCCCGTGACACGGGACCTCGGTTTTGACTGTTTCATCCGAAAGACAGAACACTAATGCACCCAGGGTGAGAGTCAAACCCAGGACCTTTTGGTCACGAGCCCAGCACCTTATCCAAACAGCCACATCTGCTTCCGTATAGATGAAGTATAATGATCAATCCATGAGAATGCTTTGTAATGGAAGAAGAAGAATGATAAAGATCATTTCAGTCTGTGATAGTATGACCTTTATATTAATACTTTACCTTGACATCAATATCTTACAATGACCTTGACATACCTTGACATGTAGAACAGCTGACCCTGGAGGATGAGCATCTGTGATTGTCCTTAGTAATTTTCCATTAGTGAGATCCCACATAGTTATCTGAAAAACAAAGTATTTAAGATATCATAAATCAACTCAAACTGACCCGCAAATCCCATATAGTAATCTGAAGAATAAAGTATTTAAGAAGTTATAAATTAATTCAAACTGACCCAAATTAATCTACATTAAGTGAGATTTACTGGTCAATCTGACAATGTTTGTACTGAATCTACAATAAGTTAGATTTGATTGGTTGATTTGTAAATGTTTGTACTACACAAAGTCATGACCTGATATTGATACTTTTGTGATTTATATTCTAATGGTGACCTGTACAAAAGACTAGCCATACTGCAAAGATTTTTTGAAATTTTGAAAACAGGTGAGCAGACACCACTGAAATCAATTTTCTGAAAAAGGGTTAGTAGAGTTTTGAGGCTGGTGCTTGTCTGTAATAATGACACAGAGTCAACAGGCCAATTCTGAGCTTCATTTCTATGTTACAAAATCTTAAATCTAAGAGAAAGAATTGGAATTTGCACATGATATGAAAGAAATTCTCTAGGATTTATTTAAACAAAAGAATTACAAGTGAACAAGTCATTGGGAAACAGTGATATCTACTTAAACACAATTACACATATTTAGTCTTTGATTTGTAATGATAGAAATTTTATCATTGAAACATCATTGTCTGTCCGTAGTCATGTGCTTTTTATGGTAATATTTAAGAATTTCACACTGAAAGTGAAAACACGGAAATAGTGTATTTTAACAAACAAAAACGGAAAAAACACAAATCAGACAAGAATTATAATACATTAAGGTTATTTCTCTTCCATTAATTCTATGTGGTCTTACAAGGATCACAAAGTGGTACTTATGAAAGCATCAAACTCATTTGATTAACAAGCTGTGTTTGTGTAACACTAATGCCCCCTGTGGCAACAAAGTTCACAGTTATCTTTAGCGAGAAGGTCATTGTCAAGGTCTAAAGGTCATCAACCTTGGTGTCATTTGAAAGAGCTTCATTAGTTGATTGTGCATGTCAAATATGAAGACTCTATCCCTAACAGTCTAAAAGTTATGGCCAAAGTTAAAGTTGACAACAGACAAACAGAGAGACAGACAGGACAGGACAAAAGCAATATGCCCCTGATCTATCAATCCAGGGGCATAGAAATTATCATAACCAAATTATGAAAACAACTTTTCTCTCTTAAAACTTTTAAATTAACCTACTACATGTACCATGTCATTTATGTGGTATCATGTCTCATGAACAAAATATTACACACTAATAACTACAGCAACAATTTCATTTTGACCTTCTCTAACCTCTATTCCTACTTGACCCTTAACATTTTGATCATTATTCATACAACTTTCATGTCGTGCTTGTGTGACCCTTTGACCCTTGACCTTTCTCATCTGTACTTACTATCCTTTACTTTTGATCTTACCTGACCCTTAGCAAATCCACTGAGTAGTCTACTACAGTCACGGTTGAAGCTGAGAGCCGATACAGAACCATACTGTTGACCAACAGCCGTGCTACCCAGACACCACTTCAGGACTTGTTTGGGATCTGCAAAGATATCATAGCATCAAACCAGTGAAAAAAATTTCACCTTTGGGGAAGACATAAAAGCCGCCTTTGTACAGAGGTGACCTTTATATGAAGACATGTTTGTAAAAAATTGGGAAATTGGGAATACAAAGTGGACTTTCTGAGCAGGTGGTCTCTTAAAAGAGGTGGTACTTTTTACTTTACCATCAAAATGTATGCATAAGTATGCATAAGACACGATTGATGCAGATATGTTGAGAGTGAGACCCATGGACATCATCAACTCAAGGACAGGTTAAGTTTTGAGTCATAATCTATCAAATTCATTGATTGATTGAATATTATTTTATGTCGCTCCATGATTATTTCACGTATATGTTGACGGCATCTGCCTGATGCACTGCATACAAATTTAAACCTTTGCAACGACCCACAGTGAGGGATTTTTTACGTGCAAAACATGAAAAAATAGAACCCAAGGCAGGTTTTTACTGTCTCATCTGAAAGACAAAAGACCAGTGCACCCAGGGCGGGAATCCAACCTGGGACCTCGCGCTCACAAGCCAAGTAGTTTATCCACTAGGCCACACCAGCTTTCGATCAAATTCAAAATAATTTGATAAAATATACGGATCAGTTCAGTCCGAAGGCAACATTCATTTTAACGTGGGAAACAGTTACCGGCACTTTTTAACACACACTTATTGGACTGCTTTATCAAATCCACATGTTATCAAGCATTTTGTCAACAAACCCAAGTCAATGTAAAAAACCTTCAAGCTGCACCCAATTTGATGTCATGTTTGTTTGCCTGTGAAAATTGAAAAAAATTCAATGATTTTGTTTATAAGTGCCATTACTGCTGAAAATACTTTCAACAATTCGCACAACATATTTTGGAATGTTTGCAAGTCAGGACTTTCAACAGCTAAATTTACTCACCAAATACTAGTACCAGACCATGAGATGTTCCAATAGCGATCAGAGAAGAAACAGCCTGTAAAATATAATGACATTTAAAAACTTTTTTACCCTTAAAGCACACAAAAAATATCGTCAGTTGATTGGTGTTTTACGTTGCTTCCTACTATTTTTCTGTCATATTACAACATGGAGGTTAGAGGTAACCAAACTCTTCAACACAGTGACGTAACCTAGGGGTTGAACCCGGACTGCTAACGCCAATCTTACATCTACATCACAGGCGTAAAGAAAGCTTGGGTTGCTATGTAGGCATTCTTTTTTACGCCTACATAGCAACCCGAGCTTTTTTTTACGCCTGCAATCTATGTTGTACATGTACCTTTCCCTAGCATACATTATATCATACGATGTGTTCAAACTTATCTTGTAAACTCTGTCTATACAGTCATGTATAATAAGAGGAACACTCTGTCATGAATTTTGGGCTACTTAGCCTTTATCAAGCTACAAGACAATTGACAATTAACAGCTATGTGAAATCCACTTAGTACATTTATTACATTAGCATGAGCATGGATTTCATACCAAAAATTTGTGACAGCTGGCTGCCTGATTGGAGTTTTACGTCCCTTTCAACAATTTTTCAGTCATATCGCAACATGGAAGCAGGTAACCAACCTCTTAAATATAGTGGCACAATCAGTGAATTGAACCCGGATCATCGGTGCCGTATGCCAAGTGCTTAACCACTACACCAAGCCTGCCCCCTAAAAAAAAATTCATGACAGGCTGTTCCTCTTATCATCATTATAACCAGTGCGCTTCTCACTGGAATTCTAATAGAGATTCTATCTCAATACACTGCATAATATGATGCCATATTAAATAGATGTTTACAATATACATGTACATGTACATGTACACATCTGGTAACATGTAATTGGACAACAATTAAAACACACAATCTGTACATCTAGAAGACAGATCACCACCAATATGAAACATCTTCTTCATTCAGTGTTTGAATGAAGAGAAAGCATGTCTCATTCCTTCCTAAATTTGTCCATGAGAAATAAAAATAAATAAAGAAATCCATTGTCCTGTTCCATCAAGAATGTGTCACATCATAAATCAAGTGAATTTATTTCGAAACAAATGAGGCATTCGTTGAAATTTTATTTAATCTGTCATTGTTTTTATCAACCAATCGAAGAATTTATGGTAGCATTTTGACCATTAAGCCTTGGTTATTCAACATGAAAATATATTGCTAATCATTTCTGTTTGTTTAAAGGCAAAAGTGTATTAAGAACAGGAAACACTTTAGATTATCTTACCATTGCTGTTGGCATACCAGCATCTACCCTGTCCTGTCAACAAATAAAAACATAAAGTGAAGACACTGATAGCTACAAAATTAACAATAATGTTGCATAAAAAGGATTTCTTATTCAGAATACATGGAAAAGGTATAAAAAGATGGCATCAATAGAGTTCTCTCCTCATGTCAAGACAAAAAGCACTTTCAGTAGAAAACTATTCAAATATTGAATATTTGCATTCAAATGTAGTTTTTGATATCCAGGCGATAACTGTTTGGGCAAAAAATATACAACTGCCACTTGTGAGTGGTCTACATGCATTTTAGTTGCTATCAAATTCTGATTCAATAAATAAAATACAGTCAAACCTCGTCATCTCGAAGTCGAAGGGACTGTGGAAAATACTTCAAGATATCCGTAGTTCGAGATATCCAAATTTCGAGTTTAGGTTCACAAATCCTGCAGTTGTTATCGTACCCTGGTTCATTTGACATTTGTGATTATTAGTAGATGTACGAGATATACATGTAATTTTCAATAAATATGCCTGAAGATGTACATATTGTTCCTAAATAATTAATCTAAATCTCATCATACCTTTTATATTTAATGAATATATAAAGAGAATATACTCCAAAACTGAAAATGTCATGTTTCGTTTTTTCAGTACTAACGTAATTTAAATTCAATACTGGATATAACTGTTTTATACTATACCTAAAACCGAGGACGGGCTAACACATAAGACAAAATAAATACGTAGACATACACATGGATTCGAAATAAAAATAAATTAATGAACAATATAAAGAAATTTCTTTAAATAAATGCAGGTATGAAAAAGCACTAATTACACTTAATGTTAATTATTTAATTCTTTGTCGAATGTAACAAGCTATCATCATTTACTAATATTTGGTACAGATAACATGGTAGACACGGACGATCGATTATGTAATTACTGCGATTTTGTACACCAACACGGTCAATTAATCACACCACACGGGCGACCTGTCACATAGGGTAAACGCTGCGGGGGATATTGTCAATAAGAAGCCAACTTCGAGATAAACCAGGTGAATAAGAACTTCGGGATTTGAAAATGTATTCGACATAAGCATGGTATTCGACATATCAGTGGTGAATTTAATCATAATATGAAGGATTTTTTACAGGACCAACGTTTGACTTCCAGATATCCCGGGTATTCAAGATATCAGTGTTCGAGATATCAAAGTTTGACTTATCTAAAAAGAAAACATACCAACCCTGATTTTTTTCAGCATGTTACAGGAAACACGCAAATTTTTATGTTTGGCCTAAGGTTAGTACAAAAAACAAAATGATAATTAAATGAATGGACAGACAGACAGACAATAGTGTTTATATCTCTGGTCACACAATTAAGTAGACACATAATGCATTTTACGATAATAAATGCTACTGATTATTAATATTTCAATTTCCATACTGCGGCCGACTGCAGTTGAGCTGCGATGTTCTTCAGACGACTGGGTTTTAGCACCGATCCGTGTACAGCATAATGAAGATCTCTCCTCTGTCTACAATAAAACAGAAAAAATGAAATCTTATTATATATAAATGCAAAATGTGTGTACGTTCGGTTGTTAAGCTACGTTTAGATTTGGCTTTTGGATCCAGTTTGACTTTATACATTAAATAAGATTTCGTTTGATACTTGTTTAATGCCACATCTAGATTAAATTTAAATCATGATAGCATCCCCTGACACCATGCATTTTAAAAAGGTGTGAATGAGCACAGTAAATTCCACTTGGATTCCCACTGTGATTTCGGGTGATTTTCCCAATGAATTTTGCGCAATTTCTCTCAAAACACCTGAACTGCACTGTATTACATGCCATGTCTACTGTGACATGGAACATTGGTTTTTACAGCCTCATCAGAAAGACGGGACAATGATGAACCACCACTTGGACTCGAACCCTCGACCTCTATTATGATATTACATTGTTTTCCTAAAGCATTCCCACAGTACCAGAATGTGAATGACCATCTTTGTTTAAGCACCTATTATCATAACTATATTCATTAATCAATTAAAACTATTTACACTTAACTATTTTGATATTCAAAGTATTAGTAAGACTGCTGTCATGAACTGAAATTAAAAGTATCTCATCTTAATTCTGTTTTTGTGTGAACAGTGACTAAAACTGGTATTGTGAATAAAACTAAAAGTATTTCATCTTAATTTTGTTTTCTGTGAACAGGCACTAAAGATGCTGTTGTGAACAGACAAAAATATCTCATCTGAATTTTGTTTTGTCTGAACAGTCACTCAAGATGCAGTTGTGAATAGAACTAAAATATTTCATCTGAGTTTTGTTTTGTGTGAACAGCCACTATACCTGCTGTTACAAACAGAGACAGAAATATCTCATCTGAATTTTGTTTTGTGTAAACAGTCACTAACGCTGCTGTTGTGAATAGTAACTAAAATCATCTCAAATGAATTTTGCTTCGTGTTCATGGGAGATAAGGCTGCTAACATGATTGAAGACTGCTTTGTGTAAATGGTCAGTAAGGTTCTTTTTGAGAATTGAGAATAAACATTTCTTACCTGAATTTTGTTTTGTTTGAACGGTCAGTGAGACTGCTGTCATGACTGGACAGGGAGGAAGTGTCACCAGAATCCTTGAAGAGCTGTAGTGTGGCTGACGGTACAGACACATCATCATCATCTAGCAGAGACTCCTCGTCATCTCCCTAAATTCACAATCATATCAAATATTCTGTCAGTGATATTCTTAATAATTTAAGAATACTGAAGTGACCTTTTTCAATATTCTCTTTTCTCAATGATACATAAAAAAATCAGGATGTATTTCAAACAATGAACATGTTTACTTCGATTACTTGAATGTAAAAATGATTAGTGAAAGGAATATTTCCAAGTTGAAAGTTTACCAATCTGATTAAAAACATAATCTTTATTCCGCTTATCTATTTCTTTCACTGCGGATAAAAATCTGGCGAAACCCCATAAGGGTCACTAGAACATGACTCCTTACAAGGTTTCGCCATATCTTATCCGCAATGGGACAATAGAGAAGCAGAACATACATATGAATTTAATCAGAATGACAGTTAACTAACAGATTTGCATGAAAGGAGGGACAGAAAATTCAACATGATCAAATCTACAATTTTCAAGAATAACCAAAATGATTGAATCAAAGTGTAATTTCCAGATAAACTATTCAATGTAACGCTACATCCGTTGTGTTTATTTTCTTCATAAATAGTGCTCACCTCATTTAGAATACTCTCCAGCGTCTGACTATCCACGCTGGGCAGGTCTGACTGAAATTCTGCATCATCAAACTGAAAAACAATATTAAGGAATGAACATTTCCATTTGTTTATTATGCAATTTTACAGGAAATAAATTTTCAATCTTATCTACCTATGAAGGAGCATGCTTCATGTACCAATAATGAATAAACCTAAAACTGCTCCTAAGATCGAAAATAATCACAAGATTTTCTTCGATTCATTTGCATTTAAGAAAACAGGACTTCTCATCCTAGAATTTCTTGCATATTGATTTTGTTAGAGGAAAATGGATTGGTGTATTACAGTTGCAATAAAAAATATTCGGCTGTCTATACTGAATTTCATTCAAGCCCCTGTGGCCTTTTGGATAAGGTGCTTAGCTCGTGATCAGGAGATCCCAGGTTTCAACTCCCGCCCTGGACGCACAGGTGTTCTGTCTTTGGAATGAGACAGTGAAAACCGAGGTCCTGTGTCACGGTAGACGTGGCACATAAAAGATCCCTCACTGCTTCAAATGAGTTCTTTACAAACATCTAAATTTGTATGCAATGCATCAAGCAGATGACGTCATCATATACATGAAATAATCATGGAATGACATACAGGTAAAAAATATTCATTCATCAATCTACATTCATTCTGATTCATTGCAACTGTTAATTTATTGCCAATGACATGGTAACTACTGTACTAAAGGGTCATGGATTTGAGTCACAGCCTGGCAATGAAAAGCACAAGAACACTTTTTAAGACTATGTGATTTACTCAGTAACAAAATAGCAGCTACTTTTTTCTTTATTGAATCTACTTTCTTGCATTTTAAGGAAGAGGACAGGATATTCTCCCATATTCACGAAGACATTTTCTTAAAAGAGATGTGAAATTATCAGCTTGTGCACCCCAGGGTGTAGATGACAATCTACAAGACCTTTTCTTAGCTTAATTTCATGAGCAAACATGACATCTGTCAACATCAGGCGACCTAAATTTTGTTTACATGTATTTTCCAACATATCGCAAGGAAAAAATGACAATTTAAGGGACAAATTAATCAATGGGAGAAAAACAATCAACATCTAATGTCCAATGATGAATGAGAAATCCACAAACCCCTTGTGTCAAGTTAACCAGTCCATATCTTGGTAAGCCTTAGCATAGATAATGTGAACTTGACACTTGGATTGGTAGAATTCTCAATCATCATCAGACATTAGAGTTAGATTCTATAAATCATTAAGAAGAGCAACGCTTAGGGTGGCATAATACACCCGTCGCTTAATTCGGACAGGATCAATTGGCATTTGTCATGATTTTCGTGAAAAACATCTGACGTTTACTAAAGTTAATTGCATTTCATAGCATTTTATCATAGGAATAAGTCAAGGGCAATAACTTCTGCAGAAATGGTCCTATACAACCCTTCTTGGAACTTGACCTGCAAAAAAAAAAGGTTCTAGATTTAACTCCCAGGTATGGCCACCTCTTTTTCTCCTGCCTGTTACATAATGAACAATTTACCAGACACAGTAGTATCAGTGAAATATATCAAATCGTTCAAAAACTGTCTAGACCGCAGGTGTTTCAAACACTGTGTTTGTATATAGCTTCTTTTATGTCCCATTACATTTACCCTGTACTGATATTCCTTTATTTTCTGATCAGTTCATCACTGATGTAAAATTGAGTACATAGAATCACCGGAATTACCACATAAATGACTGGAATTACCATTAAAGGAACCGGAATCAACGTTGTGTGAGTAGATAATAACCCAATATACCTAGAAAGTATAACTTTATACCACATAAAATCTGTTTCTGATGAAAAATGACAATAAACGTCCTTCCTCTGCATTTCGGCAATTTCAGTTTGGGGTTGGGCTTGGGTTAAAGCCATATCGATTTCGTCTAACTGACCACTGATAAAATCTAATTCTTATATCTAAACTTTTACATTAAATTTCATCTGTTCTTTTAGAAAATCATAAATTGGAATCTAAATTTACCAACAGATCAATATAAACTAAAGGTGAATGAAATATAACGGAGTCATAAATCTCGGATAGTAATTCACACTTCGAACACCGATCCCATTCTGTTTGTACATAAATGTAAACACGGTGCAAAAAATGACAATATCTCGTCATTCTGTGCTAATATTAACTTTATATAGTATAAAGTTATACTTTCTAGGTACATTGGGTTATTATCTACATGTACCTACACGGCGGTAATTCCGGTCCATTAAACGGTAATTCCAGTCATTTATATGGTAATTCTGGTGAATAGCGGTAATTCCGGTGATTCTATGTACCATGTAAAATTTATAAGAAACTACAAATGTCTAGGGTTCAGACAGGCTAAATGTAGTTTTATGTACTAGAGAAGAGCACCAAATGTGGTATGACTACAGCAACCACTGCCAGCAACAGATTGTACAACAGATGTCAGATGGGCTGATGTAGATCTGAATAGAGGAGGTTGCTTACTTAACAGAGTACATCAGGGTAAGCTCCTACCTGCGTTCGGTAACGGCATCGGTAGGAACCGGGTTATGTAGACTTTATTGAGACAGCAGTCAGAGTGAATTCTAACTAAACATTTTTAAATCTCTATTCTCATTGCACTTTCGTTATATGGCTGTATTTTGTAATTTGGAAATCTTATGCATACCTCTATATCGAAATTTATTAAGTTTCCCGAAGTTGCTGAGGCGGAGGGTACTTCCGCCATATTGGGAAATGTAAAAATGATAACCTATAACGATATGCATTATCCGTGTTGGATACACCTCTCGAAAGAAAGAAACAAAAAGGAAAAAAAGGAAAAAAGAAAGAAACAAACCAACAAATAAAGCTAAACTTCTGAAGGTTGCTCTTCCCACTTTAATTTTCCAATCTTAAGCCTTAAAGGATATCGAGTCAGGGTCGATATCTATACAGTCTCTATTTAGGACTTACAAGTCCTTGTCTCAGTGAACATGTAGAATTTAATGAATTTCCTCTTGAATTCCTTGCTCATTTTGTTTCACGGTTCAAGCTATAATCAGTAATTTAAACAAGAGTTGTCAGAAGACAACATAGCTCGCCGGTGGGGCATTGTCTGAGGGAAAGTATGTATTTTCAATGTTCTTTTAATTCAAGGTCAAGTGCAAAGTAATGGTTAAAAGTTAACCAGATGAAAGTTTTGGCCGCAAAGAATCTACAAGTGAAATCCCTTTCCCTAATATTTCCAAATAAAAGCAGGTCAAATCCAAGGTCAAGGTCACAAGGCCAAAAGTCATGATATCAAACGATAGGTCTTGATATGTAGGTCAAAGTTCAAGGTCAATATGATCATGATATGAAATAAAAGCTCTTGACATGAGGGACCTGTATGTGAAGTATAAAAGCGCTACCCTCATTGGTTAAATAATATAACCCATTTTAAAGTTTTTGAAAGTAAATCAAAGTCCAAGGTCAAGGTCACAAAGTTAAAGTGATGATGATGAAAAAGATTGATTATTGTTTTACGTCAATCCAAGATTATTTCACATATATGGTGACGCCTACGTGACACGGGACCTCGGTTTTTACTATGTCATCCGAGAGACAAAACACTGGTGTGCCCGCGGCGGTAATTAAATCCTTGACCTTTCGGTCACAAGCCGAACACCTCATGGACTGGATCACACAGAAGAAGAAGAAGAAGAAGAAGAAGAAGAAGAAGAAGAAGAACAGAAAACCGGTGTGCCCACGGCTGGAATCGAACCCGGGACCTTTCGGTCGCAAGTCGAACAGCTCATTTACTGGGCCACACAGAATTAAAAGAAGACACCGACGTACCTCCATTAGTGCTCCAATCCGAGACCTCTCAGCTAGTCCGTGTCAAGGATCGTTAGCTACATTATAATTATGTAGGGCGGTTCCAACACATTGTAAGAGGGAAGCTTAATTATATGTATAAAATTAGATTTAGATGATGGGTCCGAGTTTCCTTCAATGTTTGTGATTGCTTAATGTCTCACTAAAATTATTTTACCTATATAACAGCAGACATTGAGCATATAGGTGAGATCATAGATATCCCTGGTCCCGACAAACTTTGTAAAGCAACTTTTGCAAACAGGACGTTACAATGCTCTACCTCCTCTGTGACAGAGATGACATCCGAGATGTCATAGTCTCAAAACTTCCTTGGATATTTCCACTACAGACCGTATCACCTATTTTGAAAAGTTTTAAGTTTAATTCGCCAATGCAGAAGGATATTCAAAGTGGTATATACTGCTCAGAACGAAATGACGATATAATATTGTAATCTCGTGTTTGCAATGTTAAACAATCTTGTATCGCCTGTATGTCTTGGGCATTTGTATGGATGTTGTTAGCCAAACAGGAGATGCTTACTCCTCCAGGACACCTTATCTCATCTCTAATTTTCAGGGGTGCATGGATGTTCGTTTTAGTATGTTGTGTTGAGTGCCAAACAGGCACTGCACAACATGAGTCGCTCATCCGGGTTCCGTGAATTCAAATACAAACAATAGAGGAGTGTAAAGTAGTGACCGTACCTAGAACTACCTGGCACCACTTTTATGGCAAAACTGGGACTCAATGTGTTTTCTTTATGCGCAACTTTATCGCTGTGATACTATTGCTTTCGTAGTAAAGGTTAATTACAATATAGTTTTTTGGTAGATTGAATGAGTTATGTTTTACACCACACACCAGTTTTATTTCACTTTTATGATGGCGCCATCTACCTGGTCCTCTGCTTGATTTTCTTTTGAGAAACAACCGAAAAATAAAGAATCTTTCACTTGCCAAATGTTATTGTGACCTGTGACCTTCTGCTACCGTTTCCTCCAAAGACCAGAAAACGACGAGACTCTGTCGGGATTCGAAACAAAGGTCCTTCTAGATTGAGCCGACACCTTATCAATTGAGGTAAACTGGCTCAATGAACACAACATAATTACTTTGTGTCGTGGAAAATGTCACAAAATATCAAACTCAAAAGTTGAATGTGTATGTTTTTATTAATATCAACAATAGATTTTAAGAATGTTAATAAGTCCCTGAAACAACAAGTAAACAAAAGGCACACAATGGGTCTATAATGCTCAATCTCTAACTGTATTTATGTAATAAATGAAATGATTTTTATCTTTCATTTGAAAATAGTCTCAGAATGTGTAAATACAAATACAGACATAGCACATTATGCACTTCCTAGGTGAAATTAAATCAAATTGATAAATTCAAGTTTACTGAGACAATAATACAAAAGTTTGAGAAGAATATATATATATATATATATATATATATATATATATATATATATATATATATATATATGACGGACGTACAGACATATTGTGATCACGCTATTTTACTACACAAAACATATTCAAGAAGTCAAGAGAAACAAATAAGTAAATAAATGATTAATATTTATCAATAACTAAATAAACAATAGAAATGTATGTATGCATTACCAGACAAAACATACAATGAAATTTTGATACTTTGAATGCCCATTTATACATTATACTATGGAACTGCAACCAAGTGAGTTCAATGTAACATAACCAACAAAGAGAAATTTACAATAATTATCCAGAAATATTTGAGTCAAATTGCGACTGATCTGGTACAAATACATTTGAGGTATATAAATGTAACAATACGAGTTTTTCCCTTTTCACTTTGTTTCATTTTCGTTTCACTAGCTACATGCACGGATTCAGAGGGCCGGACGAGGGTCTGAAGACACCCTGTGATTCGGTGAAAATTATTTTTCTTACTTTTCGATGTGAATAAGTAATTTTGCACACAAAAAATGAATGGATCATCTCTCAGAAAATGGGAGTGAAAAAAATTTTCCGACAAAAATTCTGGATCCGCGCATAAGCTATAAAGTAGATAACTTCGAAGAAATACACATTTTACATATAACTTTGCTTCGGTTCAGATGTACTTTTGTTTGGACAATGGTCTAATAACTGCAAGGAGAAATTCGAACCTGGATGTGACGGCTTTAAGACGCAAGTTTTACATCCAAATTATGTACGCAGTTAGAAGACTAAATTAGCTTTATCTTTTCTTTATTAAAGTAGGACATTTCAATGGAATGCGTTTTCTTTTCCAGACATCGTTGCATCCATTCAGTGTATGCAATTTTTTAACGAAGTGTTGTTGAACTGCTTAAAAACACGAGTTTTGCCAGACTCCTGAAAGTTTGGATATGCAATTATTAAATGCTTTTCTTTGTCAAAGTTGAAAAAGAAAGAGAAACAGTACAAAATATCATGTGGTATCCATAAGTAATTTTGATAAAAACGGTTCCCTTGCAGAGGGTTGTTCTACTCTATAAATGGCCAGTAAATAACCATTGCTAGTTGATCTCTACATTATAATCTAATTCAAAAAGTAAAAAAGATGAATAAAAAATGTGGCTGTTAGTAATAGATAAATAACTATGATCACTATCATACAACAAAATACAAAATACATCGTAACCAATATTCGATGTGCATCGGATGCAAGTTTCAATTTCGAATCAGCATCCAGAACGAGACTTCATTTTAGTATCAATATACCGTTTGACCGTGATTCGAGTCATCTAAGCGTTTGGTCTACATGTATCCTAACTTTTGCTCAGGATGAACAATCTGGGTACCTCTCTTTTCATGGAAATGTAAAAGAAGTATCAAATGATATTCTTTTTCATTGAATCTTCTCAATTTGAAGCCCAATGGAAATTTATTGGGTCCTTCGACACCTTTAATTCTATTTTGCTTTAGCTCTGATTCTAAACAACAAAACGAAAGGAAAAGTAACTGCTTCCTAATTAGACAGTTCTCGTAAACAACTACAACAACAACACTAATTGTGTTGCATATTCCATGACTGACACCAAATAAATGTAACAGTCGCACAAGTATGTTGTTTTGCGTTATAATTCGCTCAAGTACATGTAGTAACAAAATGTGTTGGTGAAACACTAATGCCCCAGGCGGCAACAAAGTTCAAATAAGACAAATTATGAAATGTAGGTGTGTTGGTGAATCAACAATGCCCCAGGCCGCAACAAAGGCCAAATAAGGCAAATTATGAAATGTAGGTCAAAGGTCAAGATCATGTGGTCAATGTCAATGACCTTGGTGTAATTTGAAAGGGCTTTATTTGTGGAGTATACATGCCAGATATGAAGTCTCTCGTGGTTCAAAAGTTAGGGTTGAAGTTGACAATAGACAGGCGGACAAACGAACAAATAGACAGACAGATAAAAAACAACATGCCCCCGATCTATTGATCCGGAAGCATAAATATTAACAAAATGAGATTCTTATAGTACATTATAATAAATACAACAAAAATGATATATTATCTCGTCATAATGCACCAGGAGATGAAATATATCTGCTGAAATTAATGCTGTGAGGTTTTTTTTCTAATCTCAAATTTTCAAGGTCAAATGCAACCATAATATCATAATAAGAACTTCTTTTTGTTGGGTATATATAGAAAGTGTTATAACAAGATAAGCATTTAAGACATACAAGCATATAAATATAGTTCGTCAATAATAATTCAGGTCTCGTCAAAATTAAATATATGTGTTATAAATATATAGGGGTGGACAGTCTAGTCTGCTAGACTAAAAACTTGATCTTTTTGCGATTTCCATGCTTAAACTAATAACGTTTAAATTGCCTGCCGCCCCTGTCATCATAAAACTTGGATTGGCGTACTCGTGCAACAACAACCAAGACAGCAGTTGAAAGAGACTGCGTGACGACCCAGATCGTACAATTTTTCTGATTGTCAAAGCATAGAAGTTCTCACTGAAATAAAGCTATGAAGATAAAAATTTAGGATTTACCTCGCCCCGCCATGAACTTCGCCTATACCAACTAGCCGCGTCGCATCTATACTGTAAACAACAAACTTCACTCGTGACCAAATGAAATAGATAAATAACATGTCTTTTTCAATGGTCCATCTGTCTTCATGATTACATACTTTTTCGCTTTGTTTTGTTTTTTATTTGTATTTGTTCCTCCCCCCACAACCCCGCCTCATCCCCATGTCTCCCTGCGTTTATCTGTCTCGGTCGCTGCGTCAAGGACATTTGTATGTTTATGTCTGTTGTGTGTATGTATGTATGCGCATTTGTATGTTTATGCCTGTTATGTGTGTATGTATGTAAGCGCGTCTCTCTTTACATAAGCTTGTACCTATTATTATTATGATTAAATAAACATATATTCCTATCATGTTACAATACTTATATCATTTTTTTTTTCATTTCTATATAAAATAGTACATTTTTTATTTGTATGTCTTTTGTCCACGTTATTTGTGTCTTTCTCACATATGCAAGATCACTACAAATTTAATAAACTTAAACAGAAATATAAATACTATCATCATATGAAAACACCGTTTAAAACAGAAATTAAACAATATAATTATATATATTCCCACATACGTCATTCGCCTAAAATGGATTGCCAGTGTTTTCGGTTAAGGGAATTTTTAAGGAAAAATTCGAATAGATGGGACGAAATTGAAATAAAAAGGGCCAGGAATGACCTGGCGATGATCAAGATCATTAAAAATGTATAACCACTCTAAACAGCAAAAAAACCCCCCCAAAAAACCCCACAACTTGTTCATTCGTTCCTCTATAAACAAACAAACAAAAAAGAGTCTGACTTAAAGACATTCTCCAAGAACCGTACACACTTTAATTGACTTTTCCCACAATCCTTTGCTGGAAATCAACTGTCAAATGCGCATGATCGAGATTATTCAAAGTCCGCAAATAGTCAAAGCTATTTTTATATTCCTGAGTGGTGAATCCCAGTGTAGCAAAAGCTGCTTTTAGACCATCAGCTCTGGCAGTCTCCAGAATGTTGGTGTAATTAGCCCTGGCCGTGGCTGTTATCAGGGCCGCGGTGGCTGTCCCCTGCGCCGTTATTTCTTGTGCCTCGTTTTGCAGTTGTTTTACCTGGAAAGCATAATGTCTATTATATGAAAATGACCAAGGACTGCAGTTTAAACACTTGTAGATGACATTTACTTTGACATCACCCCAACAGAAGGAACAATCTCTACCAGAGGGCGCTCTCAGGATCGCATTTCCATCTTTTGTCAAGAATCTTGTAAGACGCAGAACGTTGTCATATTTCAACTCAATATAGATTCATTCAAGTTGAAATATATAAACAAGAGTAAACGCGGAATTGTTTATAGTTTCTGTGTTTTGCCTCATGAAAACTGTTAATCGAATCATAATCAGGGTTTTTCCCATATTCTTACTCTTTGCTTTTACTTCATGTGTCAACAATTGCCTTGTACATGTATCAAACGCCACGAGGTATAGCACAAATCTACGAAGGAGAAGTAGTGAGAAGTCTTTCTGAATGCAATATCATCACCTGGTAAATCATGTGATTGACTGACTGATTATTGTTTTATGTCACTCCACGATAATTTCACGTATATGGTGACGGCATCTGCCTGATGCATTGCACACAAATTTAGACCTTTGCATCGGACCCAGTGAGGGATCTTTTACGTGCCACGCCTATCGTGGGACGGGAACTCGATTTTCAGTCTCATCCGAAAGACAGAACACCAGTGTGCCCATAGCGGGAGTCGAACCCGGGAGGTAAATCGTGTGACGCGGCGGACTATTTCCAGTCGACAACAGCGGGACATACGAACTCGAGAGCGGCCTCTGGTAGAGAATGGCAGAAGGATATGCCAACCCAACTTCAGTATTGTCATCATTTACTTACGGAAAATCTCAAAGTACATTATACGATCTGCCTCTTAAATGTGTTTTCTAATATTTTACAACTCTTCATCTTCTGAGAAGATTGTCCCATGTTGAACTCCGTAATGGGATCATTTCTCGTTTATAAATGCGGCAAGAAGTTTCTGGCCAAGGCATACTCTGAGATAAACTTTGACTATAGGTAAGACTTATCCTGACTTGGGTTCGAACCAAGACATAACAAAGAAGGAAGGATTAAATGAGTTTCATCTAAGCGCTGTATGACCATTCGTGTACTCAGGATTCTTTCTCTGTAGTTAAGCTATTTTGTGTTTGGTAATCACACATCCAGCAATGTGGAAAAAAAAACTCCGCTTGATTTTGATTGAGGTTTGAAACTAAGTATACCATACTGTAAGCTGGCCGTTGAATGCAGATGGCCGATATGGCAGGTCTGAGTTACTTACCATAGCTGACGTGTTTTTTCTGATGACACTAGCTTCCTGAAGGAGGAGTTCTCTTTCGGCGTCTGCTTGCAAGGTCAAGGCCGTTAGATATTGTGATTCCACATCGCTTGGTATATCAACGTAGCCCAACTGAAAATGCTCAACGTCCACAAAGATGCCCTTGTCTGACGTCTGGCAACTAGACCTGGCTATGCAACCAGTAGGACAAGCTGCATCATGGAAAAATGATAATTGAAATCTGGACCAAACGGTAACTTGTCGATATACATGTAATATAATATAGCATATCAAAAATCAACAAATGCCAAATTTAGATCAGTTATGAAAATTAATATCACCTCCCAATACCAAAATCAGGGACTTATATATCTAAATATATAAGTCCCTGCCAAATTGAAATGAAAAATGGAAGATTTTCTTGAGACTGAGAGTCTGCTGAATGCTTATCTGGTCACAATACATAGTCAGAAGCCCACGCTCGTCGGTGCCTTGCGTACCTGGCAACGAGGCGTGGGTTTCCGACAACTGCCACGACATTAAAGACTTTTATATCAGGGGCTAGTTGTTTGAAACTTTAACCACTTGTTAAGCTAACCAATGGTTAAATTTCATCTGATTATATCTTTGAAATGAGAAATCTTAAAGTCATAGCCAGTATAGTGATTTGTAGCAAATGAAACCAGCCCTGTAATATAATTAAGATATTTATACAGAAATCTTACAAATCCAATTAATTGTCTCTCAAACTTTAACCACTGGTTAGCTTAACCAGTGGTTAAAGTTTCGAACAACTGGCCCCAGGTCTACTACATCTTTAATTTTGGTAAGATTTCGAGAAATTTTCTTTTCCATTTATTTTGTCTTTCTTCGTTCGTAACGATTTGTATGGGACAATTTCATAATTTAGCCTCCCCTTTTAGACTTCGACACTGGAAAACTGATCGGTACTTTTTTGTTGTTTATTTTTTTTTTTCTTTTTCGTTTTGTTATGTTTTAATTGTATTGTTTATTTTGATTTTCTTTCTTCCTTTATTTTTGTTTTGCTTAGCTTTATTTTTCAATCGTGAAATACATGTAATGAAATATTACTGACCAGGGACGTATATAACGTGTGTTACGTCCCTGTACTGACTTGACGCAATTTATTTTCGAAAGGAAAACAGACAAATTAAAATTTGTTTTAATGTGCACGTCATTGGATCCATGTGATATATATTGAATGATGGAACAAAACAAACTACAGAACAATACTTTGAATAGTTAAGGAAGTTGTCCGCTTACCATAATCGTACGAAGAACAATCCGGTCGGCAGCATTTCCCGCCAAGTCTCTCTCGGATTGCTTTGAATAAGTCTGCTTCAATCATAGAGCGGTTATTGATATATTCCCGAGTGTTATAATATGGTGCCGCTCCCTGAAGTAAATTAAAGTATATATAGTCCACACCAGAAAAAGTTGATCGGGGGTTCAAGCTGGGATACCCCAGTCAGTTCCCGCCAAATAATAATTATAAAGGATACACAGAGGAACAGACATACATTGTTGTATAGTTCATTACATATACCCCGCCTTTGTAAGAATAGAAGGACGCACAGACAGATGGACATGAAGTCTATTATTTCCACAAACATTAACTACCCTTTGGAAAATTTTACTTATATTATGACGTAATTATAGTATGACGTAGGAGAAAAAGAAGAAACGCACTGAGCATATTGATTGATAATTCATTTGATAATTGCTTTCGCGCAATGTTGGCATTATTTTGATTATATGATGGTAAAACATCAATAGATCCTTTCACAATAAGTGCGAGACTGACGCCTTCGGGGAAGAAATGACACTGTTCCCGCAAAATGACGTGGGACACAATCAATATCTGAATATGACATCAAATTTTTACGGGAAACGTAATTTTTTTCTTTCCCCAAAACGTTAGTCCCGCAGTTATTGTGAAAGGGTCTATATATTTTCCTCTAATGTCAAACTATATAGTGCAAAATGCAAAATGTGATTGTACTGACGTCATTTAGGTCGTACATTTAATTATGACGTCACAAGCATAACAATCCCAATCCCGCTAAACGTCGCTTTCTTGATTCAAATAAGAATAGATGAATTGCCCTTTCCATTAATGTTCGAGAAAATGTTGAATTAGATAACCTCACAATATTTTACACCTCGGACAAACATTGAAATTGTATTGTGGAGTCACGAAATTCAATGAATATTCCGTGAAAGCGACGGGTAAATAGACCACTTGTTGATGTTGAAAATGCCTCTCTTAATGTTGGGATTTTCATTATGACTTTAATTACAAACTGATTAAAACCTTATCTTTATTCCGCTTCTCTATTTGTCCCATTCCGAATAAAGATCTAGCGTCATTTAGGTCATGTTCTGGTAACCTCGGATGACGTTTCCGTCACTGAAACCGTTAGAGCTATATTTCCCAAAAGCCAATCAATGACACGGCTAGGCACATGATAGTGACGCTATATGTAACAAACACTGTTCAAAACTATCTGGTGGGTCACGCACGCTGTGGATGTTAATTTCATTCCTAAGAATTTGTAGCCGATCCACTGATAGGCTGAAAATCAGAGTTCACCAGAACATGACCTCTAACGAGTTTGCCAAATCTTTATCCGTAATGGGACAAATAGAGAAACGGAATAAAAATATGGTATTAATCAGATTGACTTTAACTCTAGCATAATGACGTCGGAGTAAAAAGACTCATTTTTTACGGCTAATCGTACATCTGGCATGAAATGAAATATAAAATCAATCAGAAAAAAGGTCTATTCACCCTTCCAGAAATCACAATTTTTCATTGTGATGACGTCATCTGAGAACCGACATTTGCTTTTGCTTATGAAGTCATAAACATAACAATTGAAAATCGTCATGTTCTATTACGAACCACGTAAGGGCGAATACCTGTTTGGTGCTTCGTATAATATTTTGCTTTATGAACGGAGCCACTGCGTTTTCTTTTATTTGTTATGATAACAGTGATTTAGGACCTCGGTTCCTACCGCCTCATCCTAAAGACAACGAGACTCGAACTCAGAACCAATGAGGCAGGCAGGCTGAAGAGTGTACTTTTACACTTTCCATACATGATCATAAAGCGGCTGGAGGTCCGTACGGATCGTTCCTTAACACGCTGTTTC
The DNA here is from genome assembly GCA_035048485.1 of Pteria penguin. NCBI lineage: Eukaryota > Metazoa > Mollusca > Bivalvia > Pterioida > Pteriidae > Pteria > Pteria penguin. Next base: position 12,825,920 of record CM068593.1, on the reverse strand, counting down.
TGCTGAAAACGCCATGGTGTTGACTTACCTTGATGGCGTCTAACGCACTTGTGTTCATGACGCCTTTGTAAGAAACGTCATACTTGTCATGTAAAAGAGTCAACTCGTCTGATCGCACTTTGTACTGGAAGTTAACATCGATCTCCAGCTACGAAATGAAAAAAATGTATAAAATTGAATGTATACATGTCTTTACTATGGTGCAGTAATTAATGTTGGAAAAATGTGACAAATATTTTAAAGATGTACGTTATTAAAAAAAAACAAACAAAAATAATAGCCATGCACTTGTTTCCTCGATAGAAAACCTCACAATGTCAAGGTTATTCTAGTCCTGTGAAGGGACGGAATCCTCACACCCTTGTATCTTTCCCTTGTCCCTTTTACTTATTTATGACCTCCCCCCTCAAAGCACGAGTCCAGAGGGATGGATCTGGGGTCTCGACCCACTCTGAGATTTGGTGAAATAACTTTTCTTGTTATTTTTCGGCGTAAAGTAAGTTATTTGACACATAAAACATGTGTGGACCCTCTCTCGAAAAGTAAATCGAGGTGGACCCCCTCTCGACAAAATTTCTGGATCCCCGCCTGAGGTATGATAAACGTCATCTACGCCTGCCCTTCCTAGTCTCACCTCATGTGTTCGACATTTCGTCTATTTAAAATTCAGAGTCAGAAAAAGAAAAACATTATTGGAAAATTAGAAAAGAAAAATATCTTCAATTGCTATTGACACTATGGGTATTGCAACCCCCCCCCCCCCCCCCCAAAATAAAAAACAAAAAAAAAAAAAAAAAACAACAAAAATCCAAACCACATAAGAACATTTGTTCCCGGTGAGCTAAAATCAAGTACGTGTCACCTCGAGTTTATCTGACGTGAAGATTGCAACTTTATTCAAATCCACAAAATGCGAATCGGCTTTGAAAGTTTTAAATTCGTAGTCCGGTCCAACGAAGTATCGTCCGTATGTGTATACTTTGGTGAGATCAACACTTCCTGAGGACTTCTGTCGCTTGAACCCCATCTGTAAGATAATATTGATTGATTGATTGCTCTATCGATTGATTGATTGATTGCTGCCGTATTGAAATTATCTTATCCACTAGATGACGGCACCTGTATGGTGTTTTGAGCAATAAATAATGACATATGTAACATTCTCAATCGAGCAATTTGGAAGAAATTCGGGTTTTTGTTCTCAACTTGCCATTTCTAAATCTACACGTATAAATTATTCTCTGTGAAAGAATATTTCGTAAACATTGTAAAGAACAGATTGAATTACTGATGAGTAAATAATGAAATGTATATCCGGAAAATATTCGGAAAATGAAAATCCGGCTTTCACTGGACATGCGGATGCTCTTCAGCAAGTCCGGAAAATGAGTATCACTTCCCATCTCTTTCCGTAGGTACATGCACATATAAGTTATAATGTTTATGTTTATTAACTACATCAGGCAGTATCCCATTCGATTGTCAAACATCGAGTATAAATATTTGTCAATGAATAAAAATTCATTTAAATTTAAAAAATGGATTAATTATCATTCATGTTTAAATGCGCGCTCTCTCTCTTTCTCTCTCCGGTCATATATACTCAGGGACTTCAAAAACGCCTATATGGGGGGGGGGGGCTTCATGTAAAACATAAATGTTATGAAAATAAATCAATTTGAATATCTGCTTGATATTGTGTGATTGCGGTAACTTTTATGCTATCGGCGAGACAAATCACTCAACCATAACGTAATACTGCTCATCCGTGCGCTTTTTAAAAAGTACTCGATCACGTGCTCTACGTTGAGTCGTTTTCTTCAGAAATAACGTATACTGGTACCTAGTGCCTTTATCTATCCTGATTTCAAACTTTGCTTCATTAAAATTAATGCGTGAAATGCCGAGACTGTCTGAGCAACAGAGGTATGCTGTTCTTGGCCTTGTAGATGCAGGCGTAAATCAAGGTATTATCGCAGGACGCTTCAATGTCCATTTGTCTACTATCACGAGACTTGTACGGAAGTATCGGACCACAGGAAGTGTTAAGGATCGTCCTCAAAGTACTCAGCCACGCGTAACGACAAGACGTCAAGACGTTTTCATAAAGCAACGCCATCTACGTGACAGGTTTGCGGCAGCCGTAAGCACGTCAAGAGATGTGATAGGTCGCCACGGTAGGCAAATTCACCCCAGGACAGTACGCCGACGATTGAAAGAGCAAGGTTTGCTATGCCGTCGCCCATTGAAAGGCTTGATCCTAATTCCTCGCCACCGAAGAAATAGTCTGACCTGGTCCCGGAACATGCTTGCAAATCGACGTAATTGGCATGTTCAGGGACGAATCAACATTCGATTTGTCCATGGCTGACGGAAGACAGCGCATTTATAGGAGACGCAATTAACGTTTTGCCGCAAACTGCATAATTGAGCGTGACAAATTTGGCGGTGGTGGCGTCATGGTTTGGGGAGCCATCAATCAACATTTCAAGTCATCACTGGATATTTTGAGGAACACTCTTACCGCGAGGCGCTACATCGATGACGTTTTACAGCATGAGCTCCTTCCATTAATTCAACGTCATCAAACTGTCAACAATCCGAGTAATCTTAAACTTTCTAAACATCCAGGGAATTAATGTAATGGATTTCCCAGTACTTTCACTAGACCACAATCCTATAGAGCACATGTGGGATGAATTAGGGAGACGCTTACGTAAACGTCACCGTCAACCAAGAACTGTGGAAGAGTTGGCACATGCTCTTCAAGAGGAGTGGAATAATATTCCTATGAGAAAAATTCGAACTTTATGTCAATCCATGCGGTCCAGATTGCGTGCATGCGTTGAAGCAAATGGGGGTCATACTCGTTACTAAACAAAACACATGAAACTTTGGACGTGGTATACATAACTGATGAAATCAAATCATTTTTTAAAAGAACCGTGTGATAGTATCAATCATATTGTCAAATATAATTCAAATTTTCGAAATAAATCAAGTTTGATGCAATTATTTACTCTAGTTGTTGATTAAACTATAATGATATCAGATAGGCGTTTTTAAAGTCCCAAGTATATATTGATCAGTTGTGCCGACTTTAGAGTAAGTAGTCGAAAACTCGTGAAGCAAAATATGAAGCAACGTCCACTTGTGGTCATTTATGGACAACTAGATCAGGCGTCCTGGAGGATTTAGTATTACATGTACATGTATGGTTTGCCAATGTGTGAGAATGAGAGGGGGGTGGGGGTGAGGGAGAGAAAATTATTTTGTCATAAAATCCAAATCCTAATAACATATTACACATGCATATAATCATAAAGTACACATGTACATAATTTCTTTTACTTTATTTACCTCATGGTAATCCAAGTACTGGAAACTTATACCGATCAGGAGGGAGATGATGAAAACTACTACAAGTACGATACCTCCAATAACCTTAACTTTTTTGGGGATCTCCGAAAAACATGACATGCTGAAATAGACAAGAAAATTCAATCCCTTCAGTTCTGTACCAACTGGCATGGGAGATAAGAAATGTGAGTTGTTTTCTTTACAATATAAGACTTTTTTTATCGTAACACTGGAATCAAACGTTGTATTGAAACTTTTTGAGTTTTGATATTGTTTGTTTAACTTTGTAAAATAAACAACATTGAAGAAGAAACTCTATAAATGTGTGTTTTCTACCCCAAGAGAGTAGGACTATATGTGTACTTTTATAAGAATTGATTGCTATATAGTGCAATGTATATTGCATATCTGTGTGTATATATAAAATGCGGAACATCGAAGTTTATTGGCGCTTTTCCTGACAATTTCAAATATGTGGTTCAATCAACAAGACCCCTTTTTTCCCGCTTGAGTGGCGGATCAAGGATTTCTGGAAAAAAGGGGGGTCCCAAATGTGAAGGTCAAGTATTTGCCAAAATACTCAGCTATTTTTGCGCATTACATCAAAAAGATTGCGTCGCCATGCAAGGGAAGAAATTGTGATGTGACGTAAAAAAATCAAACTAAAAACAAATCGACAGGTACAAATGAACTCCGACTGATATTAGCCCAGATTCCACAGAGATTCCAGTTCACCCTCTTGGCCACCAGACACCCTTTCATTTTTCTGGAAAAAAGAGATAATTTAACCGCTTTCTGATGGAGAATTTCACGATATTATAAAACTCTCTATGCAGCCACGCTCTGTATGCTGTATGTACAACATATAGATAAAGACCTACAACATGTATGATAACAGAAATTACCTTTTGTCAGCCACACCTTGGCTGCTTCTTCCTTATATCCGAGTATGTGCTTAGCTACGAGGGAAAAAATCGGTATTATAATCAATACACGAACTATATATTAGCTTTTAATACATACCTGGAAGCAGATAGTAGGCTACAGAAGTGAAATTCAAGTTCACAATTTTGTATTCTCTCACACACACATATATGTAGTTAAAAGCGTATGTGTATATACGGATGTATTTTGAAATCCATAACATGGTTCCGGGTGAGTGGATTTGCTGTTAACAACGAATGGCCGTGTGTATTTATTGACTTTTTATTCAGTGGGCATTTAAACACAATACAGAGGGGTATTTACAGTTGACATATAGATACAATGTGTAGAATACGAATGATGTGATATATGTGGACAAGAAGTGACGACACTAAATTAGTCTAAAGCATAATTTGTCAGACGATTAGAGAAAGAGAGAGAAATATGATGATGATGATGATGATGATGAAGGGGAAAAGTATGCAAATGAATGAAGATGATTTTAAGTGCAATTCATTTTGATTTTAATTAGATCTAGTACTGATTTTTCATTCAAAATTTTGTTCCGAATATAAATGAATATAGTTGGTTTCCAAATTAAGTTTTCAATTTTATAAATTTGAGTGGCGACATCTATAAATATAGGGTAATCAAAGATTGCATAGATCACTTCAACAACAGCAACATTTGACTGCAGAAAGTTTATTTTGCTCTTATGTAGCATGAAATATTACATTAAAAATGTAGAAACTAGTATTAAAGTAGGTTTAAATTCAAATTTGTTAATTGGTTAGGACAAAGACAAATTTGTCCAATTCTCATCTACCCCAAACTTCTCAACAGAGTCGCTCAAACGCGGTAAAAGAAGTTCAGAGGCAAAATCTGATACATGGGTTCATCTCGGACCACTGATGCAAATTTGGTCACTTTGGCATTAGTACTCTGTCCAATACTGAGCTACCCCAATTAAACTTCTTACCCCAGTCATTCAAGCGGAAAAAGTTGGTCAGATGCGACATCTTATGCATGAATCTATCTCAGCATCTTGCACTGAAGCACAGTTCAGCACTGTTGCAAGTTTGGTCACTCTGGCATTGGTACTTTTTCCAACACTGGGTTTCCCCCGACTTCCGGAGGTACAGCATGAGCTTATCTTAACTTCGTGCAGATGAGCTATAAACTATATGGTTGTATTTTAACGTAAATTGGACATCTTTATTTGACACTTTAGATTATTTTTAATGATTCATAGTCGTTTCGCGCATACATATCATGAACTCCAGAAATGGTAAGAAAAATAAAAGGAAATTGATATTTCCGAGAAAAACAAATAGGAACTACATATAAATTGTTGCATCTTTTTGCAAAATGGCTAATTTTCATGGCACCAATCATGTTGTTTAAAATTATATTTCAGCCCCCCTCCCCTCCTTTAATATGAAATTGCTTACCACGCTCATGAAAGGATATAGACACAGCACTTAACTAAGTGTAATATTAAAAACATTTAGAATCACATTTTTACGGGTGCCACAAGTCCAACCAATGCACCGAAGGATTTTTGACGTGCCGGGTATAGTGTGATACAAGTTTTCGTTTAATACGGTCTCATCCGAAGAACTGTCGAGGAACGCTCATCTTCCGGAAGGACTGCCGAGGAACGCTCATCGGAAGGACTGCTGAGGAACGCTCATCAAGGCCCGCCTTTGAAAAATCCTTGCATGCAGTTGTAACCGAACCTCTGTCGCCGGATTACAAATCCATAAGAGCCAGCATGCATTGACTGATTAGTCAAAGACTCGAATACCATCGTAATCCACCTGTATTAAACAAGCAGGTCTATGACCTTTCTTTGATTCTTACGTCTGCCTGATTCATTACGTGGAAATTTATACCATTGCTGCTTACCTACCCTAAGCAGCGAGGGATCTTTTACGTGCCACGCCTGCCGTGACACGGGACCTCGGTTTTTATTTCTCATCCGAAAGACGGAACACCGGTGCGCCCATGACGGGAGTCGAACCCGAACCACGTACCTCGTCCACTAGGCCACACCAGCTTATATGTTCGCCTGAAAAAGGGAATAAGATGCTTAGATACCTGGGAAATAATAAATATTAGAACATATATTCGTTATAATTTTGTGCACCTGATGCGCAATTCGACAACTTATGTCTCCTCAGTACGGGTAAACGATTATTGTTTAATGGACACCAAAGAAAAAAGAGGAGTTACTGGCTCAGTTATGTGGCAGAAGTCACCATGGAGCTATACAATACATGAATATAAATAATATACTAGAACATAGAACACATTACAAAAATATTTGATTGTAGTGCAATTACGATACCGACTTAGGACGGTCATTTAATTTGACAAAAGCCAAACAAATGGTGTGGTCAACCGGTTTACGGGCCCACCTTCCCACTCCCCGTAACAGCAGAACAATCAAAGGACGTACATTTAAAAATTTAGCCCTTTAGCAAAGAAACTTTAGCCCTTATAATAGTGACGGTTCGGTGAAGTACTTAACCAAAGTAGTGAAAGTCATTTTACATTGCAGCATCAATTGTGATCATTTTTTTACTGTCTCAATCGAAAGCCATGACACTGATAGGACTCTAGTGGGATTCGAATCCCCTTCCGATCTCATACGAGATTACCATAACCATTTATTTAGCTGCGCTGTCTCTAGTTCGATACAAATTTCTTGCCTGTATAACTACACGATTTCTTTCTGTTGCATCTTCACAGTGTCAAGGTCTGAGATTACAAATGCGCTGTAGTGTAGCGTCGTGTAACCTCATACCTTGACGCTGGGAAGATGCTTCTGTTAGTGACCCTTATTAATGTGACCTTGTCCTTTTATATGCAATGAATTTTTAAGTTATGACATTTTCATTAAAAATATTTATAAAAATGCGAGGTACTAAATTGGATCATTAGCAAAGTAATTACGTTGACTTTCACTTTGCCTCTGCCTTCAAGTCTTTGCATTTGCTATTATGCCCTTATTATGTGATCTGTTTTGGGGTTTAGTTCACTTTCAACAATTTTCAGTCATATTGCAGCAAAGAATTTGGTAATCCACATATTAAATAAAGTAGCATTTATAATCTTGTTACCAACCCTACACCAAAGTCAAGTACTAGTGTATAACCTGTTTTGTCTTCAAGGTCATGTGCACATTCTTAATTCAGTACTGAATGTACAAATGATTAGATGAACAAATCCATAGACTATAGTAGAATGATTTGTCTCCCAGCTTACACTGATGGAGATACAATTTGAAAACACTGTTAAGAAAAAATCTCTTTATTATGACAATAAGTCAATCATCACATCAAGATATCAAAAATAACAAAAAATCTAGACAAAATACCCGTGTTGTACATCGAAAGTATCATTCATGGTTAATATATATGTTTAACTGTGGCAGAAATGACAGAAATTTTTCAAAGTTTAAGGGAGAAAATTGTATAAATTGATTTTTTCAAGAAACAAAATAATACATAAAATGTCTTGGGTCTTCAAATGAACATCTAGATCCACTTCTACTTTCTATCGATAATATAGATATATCAATGGTTTGTATCGTACTCAAATATATAAAAGGGACATTGAGGACACAATCATTGAAATACCTTTTTATACAAAAGCCAGAAAAAAACATCAATGTGTATATAAAAACACATATTAACACAATGACACAAACATGAAATCTAACCGGAATCAATTACACACACCAAAAAAAACCCCAAAATGATTTACTACTCTGACTTAAAATATTTGATATCAACATAAAGAATTCTTAAAAAAAATTAATATGGAAATAAGAATATGATAAACTGAATAAAGAGTCATTGTACAACTATCGTACCATTCCATTTCTTCTCCTATTGGCTACATGTACGTAAATGAACAGGGGCAGATAATTTTTCTTAATGAAATGGTCAACTGACGAAAAACTATTACTACCTACTCATATTTTCTTCTTCTGGGCAATACCTTAATAAACAGGGGTAGATAACTCAACTTACTGAAACGGTTAATTGACAGAAAAAAATTATCACTACCACGTATTATCTCCTTTTGCAAACTAAAAGAATAAACAAGGGCAGATAATTCAACTTACTGAAATGGTCAACTTGTCAAAAAAGCTATTACTACCACTCATTTTCTTCTGTGCACTACCTTACTAAAAAAGGGCAGACAACTCATCTTACTGAAATGGTCAATAGGCAGGAAAACTATCACTACTACTTCTTCTGCAAACTACCTAAATAAACATGGGGAGAAAACTCACCTGAATCACCCCTCCCCTCCAAAAAGTGATTTTTTTGTAATATAACTAAGAAATATTATGTTACTCATCACAGTTACAAGAGTACAGTCAAATTCATGTTTTCCCTAAATTTTATCCATAGTATGATACCAAAATTAATCAGCATTTTTCTTTCAAACAATGCCATATTTCTTATCAATATATCTTCTCAATTACTCCTTTGAATTAATTTTAAAATCACGGTGTATGATAAAATGACCTCCCCTTGGCGATCATTAGACCCTATTATCCGTTATATTTGTTATATTTCTATCACTTCATTTTTACTGAATAAAAACGCTGCATTCAAATTCAAAAGTGGCATCCAATGATAACTTGAGAAAAAGTATTTAGTATTTAGCATGGTATGAACACTGTTATGCCAATGTCCAATCTTAGCACTAGCATGCTCTTATAGGAGAGGTATCACATACAAATGTAATTAGTATTTTTCTAACGTCATACAATAATCCATGAAAAATTTCAAATAATAAAAATATCAAAATGCAAAAAATCATTAATATTGTATTTTATAACAATTGAGGACATGGTCAAAATCGTAACACTGATTGTAATTATGTTTACACATTGTGAAAGAAAAACAAAAAAAAAAAAATCAATACGCCCCCGATCTCTTGATCCGGGGGCATGAAAAATTCCAAAACACGTCATTTGTTCATATAGATCTACATGTATACATAATTTATCAAAACATATCACATTATTTACAAGTATATTTTAGACAATGAATTTTTGTAAACGATTATACACAAAATTTCCATATTAATATATCATCAGACACTCCAATTAGTTTGACTAGGAAAATAAATTAAACAACATTTATGTTATGCATCATAATGCTGTACAAAGGGAGAAAGCTGCTCTTGGCATATTTGGCATTCTTTTCTGATTGTTGTTTTACATTAAGCCAAATTTATCTCACTTATACGGTTAGAGTACATGCACGATACAATGCATGGGAATTCTTACTTATGCATTAATGAAACATAATTTATTATGCTTTGTGCGTAAATGGTCTGTCAAATAATACACCCTTCCATTTTCCTCTAATGTAAGACTGTTTAGGGCAAAATTTGATTACTATGACTTCATTTAAAGTTGATTGATTATAATTTCTTATCACTCCACGATTATTTCATATATTATGGTGAGAGCATCTGCCTGATGCATTGCACAGAAATTTAAACCTCTGCAATGGACCCAATGAATCAGTGAGGGATCTTTTACCTGTCATGCCTACCCTGACACGAAACCTCGGCTTTTACTGTCTCATCCGAAAGATAGGATACCGGTGTGCCAATGGCGGGAGTTGAACCTGGGACCTTTTGGTCACGAGCCAAGCACCTCATCCATTTAGCCACACTGGTTTATTTAAGGTTAGACATATGAATATGACATCACAAATTAAACAATCAAAAGTTCGTTAAACGTCACCTTCATCAATGAAATATGCACTGGTGTATTACTATATTACAAAGTCATAATGAAACATCACAGAGGGTGTGGATGAAATGAAACTGGTGGTGTCTGAATTATACAAAGAGCAGTTACATCCTTAAAAAGCATACTGCATATACGTAATACTTTACCAATACACATTTCCTATGTAAGTAAAAAAAACTTTCTTGCACATACTAACATGTAAAAGACGTTTAAATTTGCTTTAAATATCATTTATATATAAATGCTGTGTTTTAATATATCATTTCCTTGTATAAAAAAAAGGTAATAAGAAACGCAGATTTCTGAATAGCTATTCCCTGAACACGAAGACCTAAATATAAAATTATGAATATCAACACTTAATGAAAAATATCATACCGGTACTTTATACAAATGCTATGAAAATTTCAAAGAAGTTCAAAATATCAGGCTTCTTAACTGTAAGCTGTCAAACACAGTCCATTCTAATGCATAAAAACACTAATTATCAAGGCCAGAAGGTAATCGAACTTGGTGTCATTTAAAAGGGCTTCATTAGTTGAGTATGCATGTCAAATATGAAGTCTCTATCCCTCACGGTTCAAAAGTTGGAGTCCCAAGTCCAAAAAGTTATTTTTAGGGTGAAGATCATTGTCAAGGTCAAAAGGTCTTCAACCTTAGTGTCATTTCAAATGGCTTCATTAGTTGAGTACGCATGTCAAATATGAAGTCTCTATTCCTCACGGTTCAAAAGTTAGAGCCAAGGTTAAAGTTGACAACAGACAGACAAATAGACAAGACAAAAACTATCTATCCATCCGGGGGCATAAAAATGTTGTATATTGGTAGAACAGACTGACAAAGTTCACAGGACGGATGAACTAATGACAAAGAGAAGAATGAATGATATTATTTCCAGTACCTAACAAATTAAAAGGTTTGAACAAATGAATGAAGTTCTACTACTATTATATACCGAATGCCATCTTAAAATAAATATCATATTATATGTATGAATTTTAGTGCAACATATGCACATTTCGACAACTAAACAATTCTTGTATCAAGGTCAAACTTATACTGCTACATGTATTGTTTATTCATTATCTAAAAAACGTCTAAACTTATATATTCTTCATCAGCACCTTTCAACATAACCAATGTATAATGATCTATTGTTTACTATTATATATATGTATGTATAATTCTTCTATTAAAAGTGAAAAGAACAAATTTATATGGTTTTTCTATAATCATCAAAATAACAAAGGAAAACCGGTAATAGAAAACTGACATAATTAAACATGAAATAGAAAAAAATTTTCATTGTACAGTATACAGCGAGGAAAAGGTGGGGGAATATAGTGGTGTGCAATAAAAATATTTAGTATATTGCTTGAACCCGATACGTAAAATATTTAAAAAAGCACTTCATTTGTGCGCATGATTTAATGAATTGACATCGTCTATATTATTTCTTTCAAATAAAGTCACTGAATTCATCAGTAAGGACTTCATAAGAAATAAGATGTATTTGTTATACGCTAATAAACTAGATGGCAGTCAATGTTAAAGTTTCCAAACAGAAGGTCAAAGGTCATAGTCAAGGTACAAAAATGTTGGTGTCAACAACACAAAGGCATTTTAATGAGGAATACACATGTGCAAAATCTCAATCTATTACTATTCAAACGTTAAGACCAATGTTACAGTTTTTCAACACAACAAAGACAGACCAAAAATTACCTATATGCTGCAAATCATTTTTCACTTGTATCATTTAAGACTTGATCATGGCATTTACCTTCTTAAGAGAACCTAGTTCCTTCAACTTCTTGAATAAAGCTGTTGCTTTCAATTACTAAATTGTCTAAAGTATCCCCTTCAGTCTTTTTTATCGATAGAAAAATTTGATTTCAGTCTATATGCTCCCCCCCTTCCCCATCCACACACACACACACACAAAATCACAAGGTGCTAAACTTGTATATGCAAAAAATACATGATCATGTATAAACTTTAAGTATATAATAATAAATATATATGTATAAATATATGACTAAGATTATGTCAAGCATCATATAACTGAGCAAAGGATTTGGTTTTGGATATGTGATACGCATTTATATATTGCTTTGGTAATAAAACAAGAGGCCCATATCACTCACCTGAGTTCCTAGATTATCAGTCATGCAGGAAGGAAGAAGTTATTTATTTTTTGCATTACTGTGACTAAGTCTACACAAATGTTGAAAATATGTCAAATTTTATTTCAGACCAGAATAAAAAACAACAACAGTTTTTTGCACATCCATTCAGGTGATTTTGATATTAAGCATTTGCTTTGTCTCTGCAAGATGTGATTCAGGGCAACAAGTTAGTCTTTTTTTTTTAGGTGGGGCCTTTTGTTGACTGATTTCAAGTCTGGGTCATGAACAACAGTTGTTTCAAATATTGTCCAGATCCAACTTAAAATGTCCTAATTTCATATGTTGAGTGTTGAGAAATACCTAAAAACTTATTTAGATGTGTAAAGAAATGAAAAAAAAGGTTTTTGACCACAGCTGGATTTGAACCGCTACTCTCCATATTTTAATTACCAAGTGGTATATGTACCATTGTGAGACCTATTTCTTAGACATGGTGGCACCATACAATTTAGATGAAATGTACAAAACTGATAGAAGACCTATAGTACCTCATGTATACCATGTTTCATTAAAATCTTTCATGTGGTATAACAGCAGAAGTTAAAAATGTGAAGAACTGTCCCTATACAGCCTCATTTAGAAGTCTTAAAAAATTCATAGAAAATCCAAAAATTGAGATATTGACAAAATTCTTTCAAAATAACATTCCTTACCATAATAATGATCAAAATAGTCCATAAGAAATCATCAATATCAATTAATTAGGAAATATGAAAATATGACACTTTTCTACATTGAAATCACCAAGTCCAAAAAAATGTTAAAAAAAACTTCTAAAATTTGATTTTGGAAGGGAACCGAAGTAACAAGACTTCTTCACTCATCCCTCTAGATCATTAATATGCAGTCTGTTTGTCTCTTTATACAGCCAGTATGAAGAAGAAGATTGTCAAAGGAGGGTACTCTTTTGTGACCTACTTTTGACTGTAGTGGCGCCACCTGTAAAGAGGTCTGGACAAAAACAACAGAATTTGAAGGGGATCATAAGTTATTTATTTCTACCAAGATTTATTAAAATCCTTTGAACAGTTGCAGAAAAATTTGAAAATGTAAAAAAATGGCCACCCCCCCCCCTTTTTTTTTGGAAGTCTTAAAAAATTCATAAAAAAATGCAAAAATGGAGACATTGACAAAATTCTTTCACAATAATATTCCTTACCATAATTATGATCAAAATAGTCTATAAGAAATCATCATTATCAATTAATTGATAAACATGCATCATAATTACGACGGACGGACGATGGACAACTATTGATCATAATCGGCTCAGGTGAGCTCAAAATAAGAAAAAGTAGAAAAAAGTTATAACAGAACATTGTACTTCTATTTTACATTAGAAAATCTTGATTCCTGCCATCAAAGTAAAGAACAAACAAATACAAAAATAAAATCAAATAAAATTCACAGATCTTTACCGCCAAAATCTTTCACGGAAAATAGAATGACAGAAACCTGAAAAGAAAAAGAAATATTCTATAAATGTATTGAAATATATCACCCTTGGGTACAGTTGTATTCAACTGATTGCTATTGTACACTTAACATTTAGCAATCTTTCACCTCTGAAGTACCGCAGGTGAACTCATTCTAACATAATTAAGGTAGAGACACTCTTACTAAACTACGGCATATCATCACATACCTATTACATCACATTACATCATGTAACAAAAGTTGACGATTGGTCCAATTGGGGAATTTGCTTTTCAAAATTTCATAAAATGCATTTTTCGAGAAACCTTTAATGATATATTTTTTGAAAAGGTCTGTTTGAGATGGGCATTTTAGAATTTGTTTGAATAAAATCAGACATAAAACTGGAAAGTTATTAATCTAAAGAATTTGATAACCAAAAATTTGTAAGATTTAACTTCTTAACTTTTAATTTTAATACTGTAGTCGTGTTTGATATCAAATGACTCAAAATGAAGTACTGAAAGTGAAGATGGGTAAAAAATGCTAAAAGATTTGGAAATAAAGAAGCTGAAATTTTCTGTTAAGTTTGTCAGCACATCAAAAGTTTGAGAAATGTTGTCGAATACGCAAACATGCATATCATTAACATATCAATGTCTGCCGGTTGACACCGTCATTTTGAGTGGAAGTAGGGAGTTAAGAGTGTGTCTGTCTTAATCTGTAGATAGAATAAAAGAAGACTGATGTTTATGATTTTTCAGTGTACATATTAATTAGCTGGACTTTCTCAGATCTTTAAATACATTTGTAATTCTGTAGTCATAAACTGCGGAACAAAAGATAGCGCTAACTCTGTTGAAACATTAATTTGAATAAATAAGCCAGTGTATGAAGTAGAGTATACCAGAGAGTGCCAGGAGAAATCAGGCAGTCAGCAGTTATAACAGCAAGTCTGATTAGTACAATTAGTAAGGTGATTGGCTTATGACCCAGAGGTCTCTGGTTTGATTCCCAATAAAGATTCTACTTTAATCATGAGCAGAAGGTGTGCGTAGTTACATTACCCTAGGCTGGAAAAACCAAGTCACAGCCCAAATATGCTTCTGCAAACAGAAAGTATGCTGACCTTGACCTTTTAACTACAAAAACAAAAGGGATCCTTTTTGGTCAAGGACATCCTATGGGCGTAGTATCATGTGTCTAGAATGACAAGCTATTGAGTTACAGTCTGAAAAAAACTGTCTGTACAGAAAGGAAGACAGACAGACAGATAGTAAACGTCCATTAAGTTTGATGGTTGGGGTGTATAATAATGATCATGAAGAATGAAGATAAATTGTGGAAAATCCTTCAGAATAATGTACAGTACAGTCCGGGTGGAACTTGTCACAGTGGGCATTTTCAGAGTGGGCATTTAAAATGTCCACTGGACACAGTGGACATTCTTGTAAGAGCCAGTTGGAATTAACATACAGGTAAGTGGACAGCTTGATAGCTCAGGTAAATGTCCACTCCTAATGCCTACTCAAATTTCAGGTGGACTCTCCACTGTGGACAGTGGGCATTCAAAGTTCCACCCGGACTGTACTGTACCTATACAAAAATCACATTCTTTTCCTACTGACACATGCATGACAAAACTATATAACCATCAGAATTGATGATATCGAGTTATTTACCTTTAGGCTTAGGATTAAATAAAATGAATCTATATAGCAATTCATTGCACTGTTAAAAATTAAACTGCTGTTTAATATTTACATCTCCAGGACTAAGAGGTGCTTTATTCTATCCTGAAGTAGTATAAGTGTTAAAAGATTGTTTGGTTGTGAAATATTGTGGATCAAAGTGGAATGTTTTTATTTGCTGAAACTTCAGGGGCCAGTTGTTTGAAACTTAAACCATTACTAAGGCTATTAATCAATGGCTGAATTTCATCCAACTACCGGGTATATCTTTGAAATAGGAAGATTTAAAGTCATTGTCTGTGTACTGATTATTGGGATATGAAACCAGCACTGTAATGTAATTTAGACATTTAAAGAGAAATTCTATAAATTAAATTAACTGACCCTCAAACTTTGACCATTGGTTAGCTTAACCAGTGATTAAAGTTTCGAACAACTGACCCCAGTGCTCCATAATTTCTTTTACTCAGATAAAAATTTACTCCTCCACTTACAAAAATGTACTCATCAAATGATTTAATTCTTCAAATTCAAAAATGCTTTACATACATATTGTCTTTTCACTATACAGAGTTATTTCCCATTTGACATAAAGCCATTGTGACATCAACCAGTTCTATAGAAACCCTTGTTAGATTTGCGGAAAATGAAAAAGAAATTGTATGACGTCACATTGGTTTGACGTCATATATCTCCTCATATGGAAAATAACTCTGTATAATGAAAAAACCAAATATGTTCCTTGAGTTAAAGGGGACTTGGTAAATTAATGTTAGTTTACTTTCAACATTCTTAAGCGACAATTGTTTCCATTTACAATCAGTTAATCTTCAGTTTTTGATGTCAAAGGTTTTTGAAACTTTTAACATATTCTGATGATCAATTTCCCAAAAGAGTAAAATGAAAGTGATTCTTTACTTTCCTGATCTGAGAATCAGGTGACTGGAAAATGTAATTCTATAAAACTGAAGACGAAAATTTTTTGTTACCAGAAAACTGATTCTTTGGTTGTATCTTGTTCAGGATGGATAGAGTTATGTTTTTCTAGACCAATGTCCACAGTTATATTGGTGTATAGCACTTTGTTGAATTTGGCTTTTACAGAATAATTGAATGTCTTGTGATTATTTAATCCATCTGAGAGCCACCTTCCTCGCCATCCATGGAAACGACTATACCTGTAAAATGAAGGACATTACGTATTCAAGGACTATTTGTCTTACTTTCTTACCGTATCCAACTGGATGAATTTTGTCATGGACGTATAAAGACATGTATGTCCTTGAATTTTGTCTAATTTGTATTACATGTACAAACTTGCATGGGGAAATGCAAAACACTTAAAGGCTAAATTTCTATTACACAAAGCGGAAACGGGGGAAAACTTCTATCAAACTGACCATATATTTTACTATAGAAATAGATAGAAATGGTTCGGTGTTTTGAAATTCTATCACAGTAACAGAAATATTCCAGTATGCGATATTACAAAAAGTGGATTCCACTATATCAAGTAGCCACTTGATGCTTTTATTTGTGAGTGTAACAGATTACCCTTCATTTGCCCTGGCTTCCTTCCTGTGTCGGACCATCTTCATTCTGCCTATATTCTCTGGGGGACGAGTAAGGAGATATCCAGATTCTTGAGCTCTACAAAAGGTACAAAATATCCTTCAATATCAAAATGAAAAGCAACCGTGGCTCTCTGCACAGGTGGCCTCTAAATTCAGGTAAGTTTGGTATAGAACAAGGATATCCATAACCATAACCAAAGGACCAAGATCACTACCTTTGGTTGATGCAATGCACAGAAAGGGCCAAGATCACTCCCTCTGCTTGATGCAATGCACAGAAAGGGCCAAGATCACTACCTCTGCTTGATGCAATGCACAGAAATGACCAAGATCACTACCTCTGCTTGATGCAATGCACAGAAAGGACCAAGATCACTACCTCTGCTTGATGCAATGCACATAAAGGAACAAGATCACTACCTCTGCTTGATGAAATGCACAGAAAGGACCAAGATCACTACCTCTGCTTGATGCAATGCACAGAAAGGACCAAGATCACTACCTCTGCTTGATGCAATGCACACAATGGACCAAGATCACTACCTCTGCTTGATGCAATGCACAGAAAGGACCAAGATCACTACCTCTGCTTGATGCAATGCACAGAAAGGATCAAGATCACTACCTCTGCTTGATGCAATGCACAGAAAGGACAAAGATCACTACTTCTGCTTGATGCAATGCACACAATGGACCAAGATCACTTTCCTCTTACTTCCAACGAAATTTTTTTCAGCAAAATAAATTTTTTGAATGTTTGTTTCTACGAATATTGATAAATGACATGCTTTGAAAATTGTTTCAAAATATGACATAACTTAAATGTCTACATGATGTCATAAAGACACGCCAAACTGACGTAGAATTACAAAATATCCAAGAGGACATGAAAAGCTAACAATTTTAAATGATTGATAGATTGATTGATTATTGTTTTACGTCACTCCATGGTTATTTCACATATATGGTGACGGCATCTGTCTGATGCATTGCACAGAAATTTCTACTTTTGTAACGAGCCCACCCGAGGCAGTGAGGGATCTTTTACATGCCAAAACTACTGTAACATGGGACCTTGGTTTCTACTGTCTCATCCGAAAGACAGAACACCGATATGCCCAGGCCGAGAATAGAACCTGGGACCTCTAGGATACGAGCCCAGTACCTCATCCACTAGGCCACACCCGCTTCAATTTTAAATGTCAAATTTAAGATGGAGCACATGCCTTTAAAATCCAGTTCTATTTTATACTAGACTTGTTGTCTGGTAGACTATTTGTGACAAAAATCTAACATTTGGGCAAGTGTGCACTGATATCAGAATTAGGAACACCTTCCTATTCTGAGCAGATTTTGCCAAAGAAGCCTATTTTCAGGGGAATAAGATATAATATTTTGACAAAGAAGATGCCAATATTTTACATTACATTGTTGGTTTGTTGATTGGCGTTTCAACAATTTTGCAATTATATCCTGACATGGAAGCAAGACTAACCTCTTAAGCATAGGGTGCAATCCGGGAATCGAACCCAGATCATCAGCTTTTTACATTACATCCATATTTTGATATTTTTTGATGAGTAATCATTTATTTCGGAGGGAGTTTAGTGATCCATGTCATTTAGATATATGCATCGGAAGCAGTGAGAGATCTTTTACATGCAACTTACTGTAACCAGAGACCTTGATTTTCATTGCTTCATCTAAAAAAAAGGACAACAACTAGAAAACTGACAAAGTCAGAAGGTCCCACAGGATACCTGTCACCATGTCCTTGACCTTAATTTGGCACCAGCAGAAAGGTCTTGTCATAAGGAACGCAGATGCCAAATATGAAGGCCTTACTTCTACAGGTTCAATAGTTATGGTTAATGTTAAAGTTTTTCAAATGCAGGTCAATGGTCACCGTCAAGGCCACATGATCAAAGATTTTGGTACCAACCGAAAGATCTTGTCATAAGGAATACACATGCAAAATATGAAAGCTCTGCCTGTGTCAGTGTATTAGATATGGCCAATGTCAAAGATTTTGCTGACGGACAAATGGACAAACAGATGGACTGACAGACAGATGGACGGACGGACAGAGTGATTACTATAGAACATCCAGTTATGAAGCGTGGCCCTAATGAGCCACTCATAAGACTCAAACCTGGGACCTGTCGGTTCAAATCAGTTTTAAGACATGTCATATCACAGAAATAACGTGTTTCATGACCACAAGGATCCGAACATGGGACAATTCAATATTAATCACTTATTCATCACTATGAAGATTCATTTTTCGGATTTTGATCTCTTGTAAATAATACTTTTATTTACCTGGCAGAAATGTCATCGTCCTCGTTGCCCCATCCCCAGTATGTGTTTGCGTAACCATTAATTTTGCGGAATGTGCTCTGTTTCATGGCTATAACTCCCCCTGCATAACTGTAGTACATAACGCTAAAATCGAAAAAAAAAAAAAAAAAAAGAAAAAGGCAGTTAATACCATGAGGAAAAAAATAGCTTTGGATGGCTGAAAAAAACCCCCCAGATATCAATTATTCAATTAGGTAAAACCAAACTGTCAGAAATTGAAAACAAGAATCAAGCACTTATTCCTTGTAGCTGACTTGTATCCTAAAAAGCATATCCTATTCATACGTATTTTTGGCAACATATCTCTAAAATGTTTGGAATAACAATATAAGAACAAATTTCTTTCATTTAGCTCTGACGCACCGAAAATACCGGAGTGATAATACTTACTGATATCTCATCTCATCGATTGCTGATGATAACTGCCGGAGATTTTCATCACACAAGTACAAGTTCTTGTCATTTTCTGGCAGTAAGTCAACATCGTGAAAGATGAAGCAGTCATAATTCTCATATTTCAAAGCTTCTTTAAATCCCACATTCATCAACTTTCCCCTGTTAAAATTTTCTTTGCCGGCCTGTAATAGATATCATACCGTTATAGTCAGATCATCAGAAAACAAAATAACGATATACAGTCGTCGATAATGGGATATTATGAAAGCTTCATACCTATTTGTTTTGTATCAAAATTAGAAATGCTGAAACTGTTGAGGAACAAAGTTGAAAAGAAATATTGACATACCAATCATCAAGTTAGTATTTACTAATACAAGTACTAGTATTCTATAGAATATGGCTCATAAAAGATGATTGGTAAAACAGACTGAGGTATAACAAAGTATAAGGCATGATGTAATAACGGACAAATATGCGCGTTTACACGCTAATATTAATAGTATGTAATGTTATAATATTGTGAAAATAGTATAGTTAAAAACAATAATAAGGTTATACGATATATATAAAGACTTACCATAAATGTAAGAATCAATTAAAGGCTACTTCACGTATTATTAAATAGATCACTTAAATGTCTTATAAAGTGATTTTAACATTACATCCGTGTGGTACACTTGTGTTCAGTACGTGGATCCAGTTTTATTCTTTTATAACTCTACAGTCTTTCATCAAACATTCCAGTCAGGATTACTAGGTCCTTGTTTTCGCACATACTTGTCCACTATGACATAATTCTTTATAACCTACTGCTTTTATTCGCGCTGGGCCATTTAATCGGAGGTAATGGATTTCACACAGATTTTTTTGTATTTGGTTTTCACTTGATAAAAGCAAACGGGCAGAAAATTTGTGGAGAAAGAGTGATTGATTATTGTTTTACATTACTCCATGATTATTTCACGTATATGGTGACGGCAACTGCCTGGTGCATTGCATAGAAATTTAGACCTTTGCAACGGACCCACCCAAAGCAGTGAGAAATCTTTTATGTACTACGCTTACCATGACACGGTACCATGGTTTTTACTGTTTCACCCGAAAGGAAGAACACCGGTGTGCCCAGGGAGGTAATCAAACCCCAGACCCCTAGGTCACGGGCCGAGTACCTAATCAACTAGGCTACACCAGATAAAGAGTGGGTTTTCTAAAATTATTTTATAGAAATTAGAGCAAGAATTTTTCAGACTAGCTTTAATACACCTCAGTTCACTAAGCATTTCGAGGCTCACCTGCTCCACAACAAAAACTCTGTAATGGGCTTTCTGTGTGTACAACATCTGATGCATGCGGTTCAAAAGAAGCTTCAGGTGGTGCCCTCTATCACGATACGGGATAATTATGGCTACCTTCTGGTATGCCCTACACTCCGATGGCCACCACTGGCCTCCATCTTTCACAAATGGAAGACCTTCTATTAACTCTTTTTCCGTAAACTCTTTAAAAATATCCACCTTCTGAGGCCCTGAAATTGTGGGGGAAAAATACCCAGTTATTAAAGATAAAGTGAGTGTATTAAAATAAGAAGATAAATTATATGTTAATAAGCAAAAAATATATCGAGTGATTTATAACAATACATTTATAATATAAACCACTACAAAAGCCAAACTTGGTATATCACTTAAGCACCACAGTAATTTTTGATAAGATTAATAAGAAAGAAAGGTCTAGAAAACTGATTTTTTTGTTCTTCAGTCTGCTATAAGTAGGTTGACAATGATAAAAGACAAATCTGATCTGTAACTTGTCATACACCAGCTCAAAAGCTGTTGTAGTTTTACTTCAAGATCTGGAAACATGGCTGAAGAGAATCTAAAACACTTACCTGAGACAGACAGACAGACAGACAGGATTCACACCTATTGGTAATTATATAGTAAGTACAAAGGGATGTGGTGCGATGTCATTGCATATCTTCCGTAAGACTGATTGATTTTTGATTTATGTCACTTCACGATTATTTCACACGCCCTGATGCATTGTATAGGATTGATACCTTTGTAATTGAATGATCCAAAGACCTATGGTAGCGAACCAAGAACCAATTCAATGAGCTACCCTGGCTCCAGTTTGTAATTAATGGATTTACAGTAACATTTTGTTTTCAATTATTCTGTACATTAAATCTGTTGAAAAGCTGGGAAATACAAGTCATTGTACCTGCTTTGGGAAATACAAGACACCGTATCTGCCTTGGTAAATACAAGACAATGTACATGCCCTTGTAAATACAAGACACGGTACATGCTCTGGGATATACAGGATACAGTACATGTTCTGGGAAATACAAGACACAGTACCTGCCCTGGTAAAACAAGACACAGTATCTGCACTGGTAAATACAATACACCTGCCCTGGTAAATACAAAACACCTTACCTGCCCTGGGAAATACAAGAGACAGTATCTACCATGAGAAATACAAGACACAGTACCTGCCCTAAGACTATCCTCTCTCCATTTTGACCACTGAATTTATTATGTAAGATGCTGCTTATTTCAGTTATTATAATTGTATTATAGTTTGTGAGGTAATTATATCTAATGAGAAAAAGACATGCACATGCTAAGAATTACAGATAATAAGGTTGTGAATAACCATTAAGTATTATACAAATATTTTACACAATTGTATCTTTATGGCCAGATTTTTGGGGCAAGGGGTTTAATTTTTTGGATAGAAAACCCAATTTCTTCTCAAGAAAAGAAATTACACATAAAATTGATTTTAATTTTTTTTAATTTTGATTTTGACTGACAGGTAAAATATTCTCTGACAAAATATTTTGGCGATGTAAAAAAAGACGACTCAGGATTGATATTTAGAGTGTACAAAACTCCAGAGCATGAAGTTGCACTTTTATTATGTAGACAATCAAGATTTAAAACAAAGTATTTTCTTCAAAATCTGCCACTGTCTACTTCTGATTCAGTTTGAGTATCAATTTGGCACTTTTCAGCATTTTATTCTTTTTTTCCCATTGATATGAAAGAAAGAAACTGGAAAATAATTCATTGACTTGGGAAAAACATACAGGGAATTGGTCTCTTGGAGAGAATACACAAAACACTGTGAGAATTCAGGTGCAAATTACCTGTGCAAGTTCACATCCCTGTGCAAAATCACAATGTTTTGTGTAAAAATTACAAAACACCTGAACTTCACTGTACATGTCTTTAATTCAGGCTTTATTTATATTTCTTCATAAATTCACACTATTCTCACACTATTATATAGTACGATATGATATGTATATCATAATAATATATGTATACATAATATCATATATACCACCATCAACCACCCAGGCAATGCAACACACATGTATGTCATATAATATATATTACCTTAGGACAATCTATTCTATCTGCTATGCCATGTCAATCAATGCAAAAGCAATAGTATAAAAGCATTATAATATATATATCATAAAAATCCTTGCCAGAATCCGGATCAAACTCAGGTCCTAAGATTTGAAGTCCAGGGCTATACCACTTGACTAACTTGTTCCTAAATGGTAATGAGTGACATCATCAAATTGTATGCAAAATACAATATAGGCAGAGCTAATTTCTATATTCGAAGGAAATCAGGATGGTCACTTTATCGTCACAAATGTTTAAGGGGAAGTCAGGATTATTTTACAGATGCTTTCCCATGATTATATACAATATAGATAAGATTAAATCCAGCATTGTGGGAGTACATATATATTTCAATACTGTATAGAACAAACAAAGTTCATTAAGTTATACAAACATGCCATGCAGACACATACAAACACATATGTATAACACACAATGTCATGTAAATACACACATCCTCATTGCTATAATGGATATTCACTGCAATGTATATGTATAAATTATAACTGTGATCGTGATTCATTCAGATTTAATTTCAGACTTATTTTGAATTTTCCCCATGATTCCATCATCAAATCATCTAGCATTATTCCTAACAAGTCATAGTTACATGCATGCAGATTCCTTATTGTCCGCGCATGACGGGCAATCAATTTCAGAGTGAAATTTCCGTGCAACCCACCACAATCTTTTGTAACTGTGCATCACGGCAATTGATTATAGTGTGGAATTTCAGCGCAACACATTGCAACAAAAGATTCCGGTGAACATTAGAAATCAATTGTGATCCACCGCAACTGTAAAAATCATGGCAGAAGATTGAATTGTTCATTGCAATCGTATTTTTCATGCATGGCAGAAACTTTAGTAGTTACAAGTGATATTTAAAGTTTTTTTTATTTTTTGTTTTATTATTTTTTTTCTTTGCTTTTTATCGTTACTGTTTCTTCCTTTTTTTTTTATTTATTTCTTTATTTTTTTTCTTCACTGTATTCTGGACGGCAGAGTGTATCAAACGTTAAGCTAACAAAGAAGTGTTTGTCTTGGTCAAATGAAGTTAGTGGAGGTTTCTTATGGATTAATTTTAATGAGTCCCTCCCCTGCTGGATGTGGGTACATGTACATACATTTATGTTTCAAGGGATATACATTTTGACAAAAGAAAGGATAGACTTTGCTATGAGAGGGAAACCCGGTGCCATAACAGAAATCTTTTACATTACTGATCAAATGGCTGTAAACTTGGTTACCTTTTACATCTATATGTTCTTTGTATCTATTTTAGCTGATTGCGGTGATTTTCCACCAAGAATTCAAATTGACCATGGTGCATGGGCAGAAAATGTATAATCCACGTTAGCTGTACTGTATACATGGCATGCAATAGTTTAAACACATACTACATTCTTTCCATATAATGTATATAATTTGAATTTGAACTTCGAAAGTTCTTACTAGACCATGCTTCTCTAATCCAATTCCCAAGCAGACATTTGAGGCATGAAACAGGCAATGGAAAAAGGCAAACGTCTACTGGGTTAGGCAAATGTTTATGGGATAAACAAAGGCCAACGGGATAGGCAATCACACATGTAGCTACATGTAATCCGAAGCCATATCTACATCTTGATACATTTGCCACTTTTTTTAGGATGCTAGTCTTCATGCATATATTTACCCACTTTCAGACTTTTTCATCTTAAACAGAAATGTATCTCAAAATCAAAAATTGTCTCTCCTTCAAGATCAAAAGCTGTATGGTATAAGCAAGATATTCATACTATTAACACTTAAAAAAACACACTTTTTATTCTGTTCATAAAACCATCACTTGGCAACATGTACATGTAGATAGTCATACCAGTTTCATTACTACATAAGGAGTCATCTACAGTACAGTCCGGGTGGACCTTAATTTGCCGACTGGTCACAGTGGGCATTTTTAGAGTGGGCATTAAAATGTCCACTGGACACAGTGGACATTCTTGTAAGAGCCAGTTTGAATTAACATACAGGTAAGTGGACAGCTTGATTTCTCAGGTAAATGTCCACTGAAATTTCAGGTGGACTGCCCACTGTGGACAGTGGTCACTCAAAGTTCCATCCGGACTGTACTGTACATTGTAACTAATATCTATGAATCAAATATTAATTATCTTCATTATCTCAGTATGTAAAATTTTAACTATAAGAGGGATTATAAATGTAATAATAAAAAAATACAAGAATTGTCAGAAGACAACAAAGCTCACCTGTAAGGCATTATCAAAGGGAAAGCATGCATTTCAAATGTTTTTTTACTTAAAGGTCACGTCTTAGGCAAAGGTCCAAAGTTAACCAGATGAAAGCTCTGGCCACAATGAATTTACTAGTGAAATTCATATCTCTAATATTTCAAAACAAAAAGCCCTGGTAAACTTTTAGAAAAGTAGGTCAAATTCCAAAGTCAAGGTCACACAATCAAAAGTCATGGTATCCGAAGAAAAGTCTTTTCATGAGGAACCTATGTGTGAAGTATCAAAACCCTACCCTATTGGTTGAAAAGATATAGTATATGTTCAAGTTTTATGTGCATGAGGATGCCGGCACGCCAGGGTATGACAATAGCTCTCCAGATATTTTTTCCCAGTAAGCTAAAATGGAACAGAAACTTCAAGATATTTCAATTTAGATACATGTATCAATGTAACACACTGAATTTATTATAAGTTAGATATAAGTTTTGATTATTTTACTCCAAATAGAATTCTATAGATGCATGAATTTGCAAACCATATTTCTAAACATAAACGTTAGCAATAAAGTCGTACATTAAATTTTTAAAATTTTATACATGTATGAGTATGGAACTGTAGAATTTTTCACACATCGTATGCTAATTATTGGGTGGGTAAGTCTTGTCACAAGACAGTCAGAGAATTCTTAAGAAAGTTCAACTCTCCTTAAGGTGACGGGCGACAGTGATGATATACCAACATGACCAAGAAGCCCAAAAATCTATCTCTAGAATATTTGGAGATATATCCATATAACGGTATGGAAATAGATTACGAAATGTGACATCCCACGTCAAAGTTAGGGACAGACTCGCACAAATTTCAATATACTGGAAACTTGATTGAAAACTGAACGATGAGCATTTGTAAGAGGTGTAAAAACCAGAAACAGATTATCAAATAGTCATTTAGTATCTTTAGAAATAATAATAATAAAGGTCAATTCAGGGTATTTCATTAAATTGTGATAAAATTTTTTGGACCAAGAAACAATTCAATTTGTAAATTTTGTCAATTACAAGAAGAACCAACGATGAAATTCTGTGCAAGACTTACCAACCCTTTTTAAAATTCATTAATCGTTAAATTCCCTATTCTGAACATATAACTTCATTGGACAAGAATTCAAATCAGCACAGCTGTTGCACTCTATACAGCTAAATGGAAATGCAATTCAATTTCACCAAACTTCCTTATCAATTCTTATATCAACTACAAATACATGTACACTGCCTGTATTTGTTATGATTTTCATAAAATTTGAATGACGATAAATCTGCAAATTTAGTTCTTTAGAATTAAAAAAAATATATATATTATAAAAAGATAATTTTTGGTATGTCAGACTATCCAGCATGCAAGATAAAATAAAATTTATAAACAACAATTATTGGTTATTGATAAATTTAAAATGAAGAATTAAAAGATATAACTTTTTTTGCAAAATTAAAGATCAGCCCATGACCCCTTTGCACTCATTTAATAAAAATACCACAAACTTCACCAGCTTGAAATTATTATCATCACCATTATATGTATAATTACACTAAATGACCGGCCCTACCTAGATTTTTCCAGTCAATCTGACAAAGTTCTGCAGCATGCTCCATCTTGACCCCTGATATCTGCAAGGGAAGCAGCGCCTCTGGATGGGTGAAAATGCAGTGGTGTTTGAAGTTGAAGAGGGCATACAGAACCAACAAGATATACGTTACTGATAGCACCATAACATAACTCTTCTTACATACTGTCAAACAGGCAACCACCAACCATCCTGCTCCGGTTTTCTAAACCAAGAAAAAAAACATTAAACATAGGAATTTGAGTAAATAAATACATCAATGGTTCAACCTTTTGAATATGTTAAAGTTTGTTTAATTTGCTGATTTTGGACAAAAGCAACACCAACTTTGCATAGTATGCCATCTTTTAATATAGGGATACATGCAGGAACATTGCTGACAAGTTTTGCTAGAAGTATTGCTTCGACCCTGACCCTTGGGCTTCGACAAATTAGAGGCATCTTCCCATAACTATGTGTGCTTACAAGATTACATGGAACACTACCAAATTTGTAGTGCTTGATGCATAATGGGACGGACTAAATCTTGTTCACAAAAGTTGCTGAAAAGATTTCAACAAAGTCCACTGGTAACATTTTCCTTTGCAACTTAAACATGATAATGTGAAATGCATAACGACAAAATGAAACCAGAGGTCAACGACCTTGGTGTATATTTGAAAGGGCTTTATTACTGAGGTATGCATGCCAAATATGAAGTCTTTATTTCTTATGATTCTAAAGTTATAGTGAAGGTTAAAGTTAACAAAAGACAAACAAATAAACAAACAAACACACAGACAGGTCAAAAACAATTGGCCCCTGACCTATCAAACTAGGGCATAAAATGTCTGCATTTACAATTTTTGCCTTACATGTAGCTTAAAAAAGGAAATACATGTATTTATGGCTTCTTGCACATTGATTGTTTTTAATGTTGATATTTTTCATCAAAAGTTTAGAAGTCATAGTTCTGCTAAAACTTAGAATACAGTACAGTCCGGGTGGAAATTAATTTCTCCACTGGTCACAGTAGACACTTTTAGAGTGGGCATTATAAATGTCCACTGGACACAGTGGAAATTCTTGTAAGAACCAGTTAGAATTAACAAACAGGTAATTGGACAGCTTGATAGCTCAGGTAAAGGTCCACTCCTAATGCCCAATGGAATTTCAGTTGGACTGCCCACTGTGGACAGTGGGCTTTCAAAGTTCCATCCGGACTGTACTCTACAATAACCATGCTCCTGTCAGTGTCACCTTATGCTGATCAAGGACTAGTCACAATATTAATCACAAAGACAACAACTCCAGCTAGCCAGCCAAGCTAAATAAAATATGACTCAATTTGCTTACAGGAAGCTAGCTCTAGTATAACTCAACTACCTTGATGCAGGCTATAGTTCTAGTATAACACAACTAGACTGATGCAGACTAGCTCTGGTATAACTCTTCTCGCTTGATACAGACTAGCTCTAGTATGACACAACTAGCCTGATGCAGACTAACTCTAGTATAACTCAACTTGCTTGATGCTTACTAGCTCTAGTGTAACACAATTAGCCTGGTGCAGACTAGCTCTAGTATACCACAACTAGTCTGTTGCAGATTAGCTCTACTATAACTCAACTTGCTTGATGCTTACTAGCTCTAGTATGACACAACTAGCCTGATGCAGACTAGCTCTAGTATGACACAACTAGTCTGTTGCAGATTAGCTCTACTATAACTCAACTTGCTTGATGCTTACTAGCTCTAGTATGACACAACTAGCCTGATGCAGATTAGCTCTAGTATAACACAACTAGCCTGATGCAGATTAGCTCTAGTATAACTCAACTTGCTTGATGCTTACTAGCTCTAGTATAACACAATTAGCCTGATGCAGACTAGCTCTAGTATACCACAACTAGTCTGTTGCAGATTAGCTCTACTATAACTCAACTTGCTTGATGCTTACTAGCTCTAGTATGACACAACTAGCCTGATGCAGACTAGCTCTAGTATGACACAACTAGCCTGATGCAGATTAGCTCTAGTATAACTCAACTTGCTTGATGCTTACTAGCTCTAGTATGACACAACTAGCCTGATGCAGATTAGCTCTAGTATAACATAACTAGCCTGATGCAGACTAGCTCTAGTATGACACAACTAGTCTGTTGCAGATTAGCTCTAATATAACCCACTTAGCTAGCCTGATGCAGACTAGTTCTGGTATAACTCAACTCACTTGATGCTGGCTAGCTTTAGTATAACACAACTAACTTGATGCAGACTAGCTCTAGTATGACACAACTATCCTGATGCAGACTAGCTCTAGTGTAACTCAACTTGCTTGATGCTTACTAGTTCTAGTATGACACAACTAATCTGATGCAGAGTAGCTCTAGTATACCACAACTAGCCTGATGCTTACTGGCTCTAGTATGACACAACTAGCTTGATGCAGACTAGCTCTGGTATAACTCAACTAGTCTGATGCAGACTAGCTCTAGTACGACACAACTTGCCTGATGCAGATTAGCTCTAGTGTAACTCAACTTGCTTGATGCTTACTAGCTCTAGTATAACACAACTAGCCTGATGCAGACTAGCTCTAGTATGACACAACTAGCCTGATGCAGACTAGCTCTAGTGTATCTCAACTTGCTTGATGCTTACTAGCTCTAGTATGACACAACTAGCCTGATGCAGACTAGCTCTAGTATGACACAACTAGTCTGTTGCAGATTAGCTCTAGTATAACTCAACTTGCTTGATGCTTACTAGCTCTAGTATAACACAACTAGTTTGATGTAGACTAGCTCTAGTATAACACAACTAGCATGATGCAGACTAGCTTTAGTATAACACAACTAGCCTGATGCAGACTAGCTCTAGTATGACACAACTAGCCTGATGCAGACTAGTTCTAGTGTAACTCAGCTTGCTTGATGCTTACTAGTTCTAGTATAACACAATTAATTTGATGCAGACTAGCTCTAGTATACCACAACTAGCCTGATGCTTACTGGCTCTAGTATGACACAACTAGCTTGATGCAGATTAGCTCTGGTATTGCTCAACTAGCCTGATGCAGACTAGCTCTTAGTATAACACAATTAGCATGATGCAGATTATCTCTAGCATAACACAACTAGCCTGATATAGAATAGCTCTAGTATGACACAACTAGCCTGAAGCAGACTAGCTCTAGTATGACACAACTAGCCTGATGCAGATTAGCTCTAGTGTAACTCAACTTGCTTGATGCAGACTAGCTCTAGTATACCACAACTAGCCTGATGCTTACTGGCTCTACTATGACACAACTAGCTTGATGCAGATTAGCTCTGGTATTGCTCAATTAGCCTGATGCAGACTAGCTCTAGTATGACACAACTAGCCTGATGCAGATTATCTCTAGCATAACACAACTAGCCTGATATAGACTAGCTCTAGTATGACACAACTAGCCTGATGCAGACTAGCTCTAGTATGACACAACTAGCCTGATGCAGATTAGCTCTAGTGTAACTCAACTTGCTTGATGCTTACTAGCTCTAGTATAACACAACTAGTCTGATGCAGACTAGCTCTAGTGTAACTCAACTTGCTTGATGCTTACTAGCTCTAGTATGACACAACTAGCCTGATGCAGACTAGCTCTAGTATAACACAACTCGCTTGATGCAGGCTAGCTCTAATATAACTGAACTCACTAGATGTAGGCTAACTGTAGAATAACTCAACAATCTGATGCAGGCTAGCTCAAGTATGACTAAACTAGCTTAATGCTGGCTAGATTTAGTGTGATATGTCTGATGCTTCGCGGGCTTACATATTGTACATCTAAGACCATCAGAATTAAATAATGTTTTCCTTACATTCAAGATGTTACTGTATAGGTACATGGTAAAAAACAACACACCCTAGTAATTTTATAAAAGCGGAATGAATTGATGCTTTTTTTGCTGGTTGGTTGAATGGTGTTTCATGCTGCTTTATACAATAGTTTACAAAAATAGTGTCATATATGACAAAGAAGCCGACAGTAATGAATTTCTAAAACATAGTGGTGTAATCAAGGAATCAAACCTGGATCACTTGTACTCAAAGCCAAATAACTCAATTAACTGATCCCCAAATGCCTGACATCCTACATGTGCCTACTGGCTCACTTTTTCATTATGACGTCATGAATAAATGGCCCGTCAAACAAGAATTTCACTGCACCATGTCACAGTGAAACTACATAATGGTTAAATTTGAATCTAATGATCACTTTGTAAAGTTTATTTTGCCCTTGTTGCCCCAGAACTTAACCAGTTGATCTACATGCAGGGCTTATACCAATTTTGAGTCATTAATTGCAGCAATGAGTCATATGTGCTTTTTCTTAAATTGATTTTTCAAGATAGCAATAGCTCTTCATGCAAGCATTTCCACAATTAATAGCAAAGAGACTGTTTATATACATCCAGAATTCACAATAAAAAAAATAGAATCACAAAGTCACTAATAGACATCAGTGACAAATCCTGGTACTGGTAAACATGCAATGATTTAGCCTTTTACAGTTTTAGTTTTTAGCCTACAGGTGTGATGCTATTGTAACTTCTGCAATGGGAAAATACTTTATGCATGCTGGATGCAAGAGTGCTTGTTATTCCTTATCATAAATTCTATATTTATACTTACTAAACCTGCAACTGTCATTTCGTAAATCCTGTCCAAGTCTAGTCTACAAAGCCAAGGCTGCATTTGTGTATAATTTAACGAACCCAAACTGCACAGTACGGAAATTTGTTTCCGGATTAAAATGTGTAGAGGAAGTGTTGAAAATAAAGAAAAACAATCTAATCATATATGTAGATATATATATTTATATAAGTTAGATGTAAATTATGAATTTATTCTAAGAAAAATGTATTTATAATATAAATGCAACATTTAATTAAATTCGGGTTTGATGTACGCAAATACTATTTTTAAAAATGGCCGCGCCCATTGGCGGTAACGAATACTAACAAATACAAATACAAAAAGATATTTATCACTGTTTAAAATGTCAACAGTTTTTCTTCATGTAGGGCAGTGTGGCAACCAGGTTGGCCTTTCTTATTGGAAAAAGGCTGTTAAATGTGAAGATGTAATAAAAGGGTAATTTCAAAATTATTTTTCCAATTCCATCAGTCCATAGGCATTCTTGATGTTGGACTTGTCACATGACCTAATTTGCATCATATTTGTCTCAGGATTTATTATCGCTGTTTTCGAAGAATCTGATATTTTGAAATCTTATTTTGCAAAGTGCGGTCATATAAAATTGGAAGAAGGAAAGAGTGTCAATAGTCGTCAGATATTTCTATTGAAACGGTTGGCTCATACCTTCACCACCGTTTCTATTTCACCATTCATATTTTGTGTGGGAAAACTTTGCTGATAGAAACTGGGTCATTGCATCCAAAAAATGGAGTGACAGGCACAAATCACTTACCTTTTCAGCTAATTAAATCCTTAACTATTCATATCAATCCATTTTCTTGTAAAACAATCCATGTATACTCGAATATTTCTTAATAATAATCTTTCTACTGGGTATACGTGACAGGTGTTTCTAGCAAGCAGGAGATGCTCACTCTCCCTGGGCACCTGATCTCACTCCATCATAGGGGTTCACATATGCTCTTCACGTAGACATATTTTGTTATTTTCATCTTGGTTTTCATTTTCACTGATTTTGTATGTCCTCTGGTTTCATGATTTTTAGACTTATGGTTTGGATTTATCCATCATCTTTACATTCATATATGTTTATACTGTTGTGATTTTGATGTTTCAGTCACACCTTCGTGCATAATGATGGTTCGCCTAGGTGTGTATTAGTAGACAGCGAACCGAAAGTCGTAAATAAAATAGGAAAAGCAGTTAATATCAGGTAAGTCGGTTTAAGATGCTGCAAGATGACCTAGGACATCATAGTGATCATTTAGATTGTAAAGAAATTCATTGTAAAAAACTAGGTATTAAGGTCAAGAACTCTTTGAATAGAGTAAGGGGCTTTATGTACCATTCTGAATAAATTTCTGATATCTGTCTTGAAATCCGATGAAAATATGATAGTGCTTTTTTTATTGTTAAATGTTACAGCAACATTTTTCCACTTTAGTGGTGTATGCTCATCCATGTTGTATTGCATAGAAATTATGACCTATGTGACAGCATCACTGCAAAGTTTTTGAACAGTGTTTGTTGCATATTATCACTATCAGGTGCCTATCCTAGTCATTGATTGGCTATGGGAAATCACGGTTTTGGTGACTGAAATGTCATCAGAGTTCACTAGAACATGACCTCTTACGGGGTTTCGCCAGATTTTTATCCACAATGGGACAAATAAAGAAGCGGAATAAAGATATGGTTTTAATCAGATTGGGAATCTGTCATGTGCCATGTCTACTATAGCAAAATGCCTCAGATTTAAATAATTATTCTGAACAAAAAAATGTGCATGCTTCCTGTAACATACTGAAAAAATTAGGGTCAGTAGGTCGGAATTTTCTTTTTTTGTTTTAATATTTTAATTGTTACTGAATCAATGTTTGTTTGCAACTAGAATGCATTTGGACCACTCACACGTGAAAATTACTTAATTTTAGCTAAAGCAGTTGTCTCCTGGATATCGAAAGCTACATTTTAAGGCAAATATTCAAGATTTGAGAAATTTTGCTACTTAAAGTGCAATAAAAAAGATTTGGGCCAGGGCCAAAAAGTAAGGTTTGTTGGGTTACAGGAAACATACTTATTTTTTCTTTTGGCCTTACTGTCACATCAGAAAAACACAGGACACGAATGAGCCAATTGCAGGACCAGGGGTGTCTCATCCATTGGTCGAGCATGTTAACTAATGATCTATTACAGATCTATTGACTAATAATGTTAAAATGAAAATACAATAATAACACTGAAATACTAATAAGACTAAAACAAATTGAGTGATTGATTGAATATTGTAATTATGATTATTTCATGTATATGGTGACGGCTTCGGCCTGATGCATTGCATACAAAGTTAGACCTTTGCAACAGACCCACAGAAAGCAGTGAGGGATCTTTACCATGCCACGCCTGCTGTGACATGAGACCTCGGTTTTTACTCTCTCAACCAAAAGACAGAATACTGGTGCACCCGGGGCGGGAGTTGAACCCGGGATCTCTCAATCATGAGCTTAGCACCTTATCCACTAGGCAATATAGACCAGAAATATGAACCACACATCTTTCATTGATAATTAATATGATAAGTTATTCAAATATATAAAGTTGGTACCACATTGTTTAAAACCTTCTGACAACTGCCAAATATTCCTATCATAAAAAGGCGAAATTTTTAATTGAATTCATTCCATTAGTTGTTAAATGATTACATATTAGAAAAAAAAGATTTATCAGTGTAAAACTGCAACTGTGCAAGTGAAGACCATTTGTTGTGAAAAGAGGTCCCAGATTCAGTCCACTTGTGCCTTGTCTCTGCCTTGTTTATGTATGAGATAGTAATAACCTAGGTCTTGTGTAATAGGAGACATTAACATGTTGTAAATCCCACACCTTGTCAGATAGATTTGTCACAAAGATATGTCAGACATATGTTGCCATCGTATAAGTGTAATGATATTTATTGATATAACAGTAAATAAACAATGAATTTTTTACAGAAATATAAAATCATAATTTTTTCATCATATAAGTGAAACATTATTGGTTTGATGTAAAACAACTCTTTTATGATATTTTGATTTCCCTTCATTTTTTAGTGATGAAAAGAAAAATCTAACAGATTTTTGATATTTAGTTGTGGTATGCACAAAATATGTGTCAGTTTTAATGACATATTTGGTTTTTGACCTTAGATCACTGATCATTGGCAGACTTATGGTCTTTAAAGCGGAAAATTTTCAAAAATTCACATGTTTGTTCATTTGTTCATTTACTGTACTAATAGTGATAAACATGTGGAGTTGAAATTTGTTATTTATTTATCTTAGAGATGGTAATATCATTGCTGGAAAGCGGGGCCGTGGTACAAACTGGGCTTTAGGTAAGTGTAAGGAATTGATATCCCCATTCCAACCCCAATCAAAGATTCAATTTCTTACAGTTGACTTATTTTTTCCAAAATTAGGTCACTTTGTCTTAAATTATTTTTGTGGCTTTTTTTCAGTTGTGTTTTAAAATACTGGACTTAGATTTAACACACATTTTTTCATCAACAAATATAGACTGATTTTAATTTTGTTGCAGTCGACCTACATTTTTTTATATCAACAAGACTGAAATTAGTTTCTTGAGTTTTTTCACATTTTTATTTTAAGAAATTGAACATTAAACATGGTACAAATTTTCATAAGCAACAGCTAAAGACCTGTAGCCCATTTCATTGTAGACAGTAAATCAGGTATTTTCGGGATCAGTAAATCAGGTATTTACGGACTTAACTGTGACTTTGTACTCCACGTAACTTTTGTTGAATTTTCACCAGAAGTTTACGCTTACGATTTTTAGTGAAACACATTTTCATCGTAAGTTGCGTTTACAGGTTCAACTACTTTCATGGGACCACTTACAATAAATTTTTTTTGTTAGTGAAACAGGCTACCAGTTTTAATATTGTTGCAGTTGACCCACTTTTGCTAGAATTTATTATTAGGTCACTTTCCTTAAATTGGTTTTCCAGTCCAGATATGACAGTTCTAGATTTTTTTGCTTCTTTAATGTTTAAAGTCACTCCACATCTTCTTTTTAATTGTAATTGCAGAGAACGCTAAAAATTCGAACAAAATTTGCAAAAAATTGCAAAATATTTCAATCCTCAATACCAAGGAATATCTTCGGTGAGAGTTTCAGTACAGACATAGTGGTAGACAATGATATCATCCATCTATGCATATCAATACTTTTTTTATTTCATGTACCGAAATAAAAAAAAAAGAATAGAGTCAGAATTCAGATTTTCAATATAGATAGGATAAACTAGAGGAAAACCATTCAAATGAAGAACATTGTTTGACTGATTATTGTTTTTTTGTCAATCCATGATTATTTTACATTTGTGTTGACAGCATCTGACTGATGTATTACATAGAAATTTATAACTTTGCAACTGACCCACCTGAGGCAGTGAGGGATCTTTTTCGTGCCACACATACCATAGCAGGTCACATATCATGACCTGTCATGGTATCCACTGTCTCATCTGAAAGGCAGGATACCACTATGCCCATAACTGGAGTCGAACCCAGGACCTCTAAATCACAAGTCAAGCACAAAAATATTGAAGTCCTATTTCATACAACAGAACAGACAGTATTTCTGCCTTCATTACAATTAGCTTAAAAATCCCAAGTCTGATTAAAAAAAAACACAATTTTGATTGGTCCAAAATATTTACAGGTTATTATGGTCTGAGCAGTAAAGGTGAAGATCACATACTGGAAACAACAATGGACAGGGTTAGAAAGGAGATAGAGAGGTATGTTCTGTCCTAAGGGGAAAAATTAAATGGCTACTAAAAGTGCCAAAACCAATTTTTAGCTCGCCGGGATGAATGTTTGGAGAGCTATTGTCATATCACTGGCATTGGCACTGTCGTAGGTTAGGACTGAGCAGACGATGATAAGGTACTTGTACTGATTGATTCACGACGTCTTTATGCTGCAGTGTCTACGCACATTATATAAACATCAAAGCAGCCAGTTTTAAACTTCCTCCATTTCACCAGCTCAGAATGAAAAAAAAAAAACCGGCTCAAATTAATCGGAAATATGGAAATGGGAGAAAAATAATCCAACACTAGGTTTTACTGATGATAGAGAAATCTGCTACCCTATATGCAAGTGAATTTTCGACAGCCAGTCTTGTCATAACTTTGCATGTTAAGGAAGAGTGGATTTCTCTATCAGTACCAACCCTAGTGTTCCCAATGAAATATTGAAATGGGTTTTTTTTATACCCCCATATACATGTATTGAAAAATGGGGGTATGGCCATCAGTTCTGAGAGTAAAAGTAAAAACTACTGGATTTATCAATTTAAAACTGATGGATTATACATGATAAATTGTTTGTACTTATCTGTGTACTTCTATTGTATGTGCATTCCATCATTGTCTCTTAAAGTTTCGCCATTGCAGTTTAGGGTGGCTTTCATTTGGCAGACTCAGTAGAGTCAGTACCAGATTTGGTCTGATTTGCCATGTATAGAAACGGGGTGGTATAAAAAGTGTATACCATAGTGTATACCTATGTATTAGCACTACAAATCATGCACACTGTCTGTCAGCCCGGTATCGGCATCCTAGCTTACACTTTTTACACCAACTTGTCGTTAAACAACACTGACTTTTTAAAAGCGTTTAAATGACTTTGTTTTCTGTTATTTATAAGGGAACTTCTGATATATACATTATATTTTTAGAACATCAGTCACTTGAAAACACACATATATATTAAATTTGGCACATGAATTACACACGTATATCTAAATAAACGTGATTCTGGCATAATTTTGTGTGAATGGGAACACTGTAAGCCTTAGTGATAAACTGTTTTAATCTCATCAAGCTTGCCGTTTTGACATTGATACATTACAGATGTGATGCTTACAGTGGCAGTGTATTGATGCATAGCTTATCAGGTGGTACTGGATCAGGTAAGTACATCTGCACTAACACATTACATATATATCATATAGTGGCTGTGTGGTGATGCATAGCTTATCAGGTGGTACTGGATCAGGTAAGTACATCTGCACTAACGCAGTACATATATATCATATAGTGGCAGAGTGTTGATGCATAGCTTATCAGGTGGTACTGGATCAGGTAAGTACATCTCCACCAATACAAAACATATATGTTATATAGTGGCTGTGTGGTGATGCATAGCGTATCAGGTAGTAGTGATGAAACGATTATCGCCGATGATCGGATATCGGTCGTTGAAAGTGCGCCGATTTCGATTTTCGATTCTATTTTCAAAAATCGAAAAATCGCCGGAAAAAAACGAAGAAGAAGTTTTACCACCCAAATTGACTCGTAAAATGTAGTGTAACTATCTACCGAAATGACTCAATTGACCGTAATGCCCCATCTTATTACTGAAATGACCATGAAATGGAACTTAAATGTAAATAATTATTGTTTTTTACATATAAATTTGAATGAATCAGGATAAAAACATGTGAACATACAGTATTTTTGTTTGATTGTCTTATCTATGTATAAATTTCATAGTTAAAAATATCGTTTATCTTGCCACCTGCAGAATTTCCTCTGATTCATACACAGAGGACTGAAAGTGAAAAAAAAAACCAAACATTCATCAATTTCATTACATTTGTAATTTTCAAAGAATCATCAGAATGAATGTATGATGCTTTTTTTAATAGTTTATCCCTTCTTAATTTTTCCATAGAATAAAAGAATTGCTAGTTATTTTTGTTTGGTCTTTGGTAAGTGTTATCTTGTTATCGAGATATATTGTATTGTTTAATATTTCTTGTTTATTGTATTTTTCAAATAGAAAAACATTACATACTTGATTACATTGTCAAATGATAAAAATATCCCCTTGCAAAATGGTTTTCTTATTCCTCCGATTATAATCGGTCATCGATCGGTTATGATTTCCGATTATTGTCTGATCATCGATTATGAAAATTGTCTGATTCTGAATCACTATCAGGTGATATTGGATCAGGTAAGTACCTCTGCACTAATACAATACATATATATTATATAGAGGCTGTGTGGTGATACATAGCTTATCAGGTGGTACTAGATCAGGTAAGTGCATCTGCTCTAATACAGTACATATATAGTGGCTGTGTGATGATGCATAGCTTATCAGGTGGTACTGGATCAGGTAAGTACATCTGCACCTAAATAGAGCATATGTATTATACAGTTATTCCATGGCGTCATGTGAGACAGTCAAATTATTGTTCTGAAGTAGTGGAGAATACCAGGGAATCCTACGCCAAAGGTCAATGTTCTCAAATTTGTCATCGTGGTTTTATCCTTGTCAGTAATTATACATATAGGTGAAAGCTAACAAACGAGAAACAAATCAGTAATGTTATTAATAATAATTACACTGATATTAATTATTAAGTATAAACCTGCTCTTTATGTAATTAAGATTGAGATAACAGAATGTGACATCAGCATCTGCTTTGTCGTCCAGAAATATTGTAAAGCAGGGATTAATATCAAAGAGCAATAGATATTTTTTCTGATTTTACATGATATAAGGGGCATTATCAGACAAACGAACTCAGATTTATGGTGTATTACTGTGATGAAAATCTCAGCGGTTTGTCCGATATTAGGCCCCTTGCATCATTTAAATTTTATAAAAAATGTCTATTTATATTGGGTATTGAGTAACTATAAAATATGGTAATGATAATTCAAGAAACCTCAGTTTTACTTTACTATAGACAGATAGATTTGTTTAATTTGTGTATGGGAGTAGTTCATAAGACTTTTTTTGGCAATCAGAATGTTTAAAGTCCAAGAAAAGTCAAACCCTTGGTCATGTCAGTTGTACAGTGTAGGTTTTATGCTTAAAAAGTAAAACAGCAGCCCTTTTTAGCAACAAACAAATTAAAGATTTGTGAAGATTGTGATTCTGAAGTCAAGTTTGTTGACCTTTCAACCTTGACCTGCCAACCAAAAATTATTGTCAGTACAGCATAATGTTTTTCTGACACTTCTTGTTAACAACATTTCTAACATCGAATCATTATCAATGGAATAATTGTATTCAAATTTGATCAAAATGAGAAAAACATGTCCATTTATAAACATTTCTGTTCTATTCTTTGCTTCATTGTGATATGACATATTGTAATATTTTTGTATTTTATATTAGGGTTGGGCTCTCGTTTGTGTGAAATGATGCGTGACGAATATCCCATGAACTACTTGATGTCATGTACATTTTCGCCCAATGCCAGTGGCGAGAGTCCTTTGCAGAACTATAACTCTCTATTAACACTTTCAACACTACAAAGGTAAGTTACTCTGTATGTATTTTCCCATTTTTACTAGATCTAACTGAAATGCATTTTGTATTTCCAGTGGCAAACACATCCAATACAGTGACCAATTTATAGTCATAAGAACAAAACTTTTAATATATTCAGCTTAAGCACCCTATTTAATAGGACCTTTGTGACACTTTTGTGGACTCTTCAGAAACTCAAAATTTTAAATTTTACATTAATAAAATGTTTATGCTTGACAAAAGGGTTTTATGTCACAAGACCTGAAAATTGATCGGTGAGTTGGTTGATTGGTGTTTTTTACGTCGCTTTCAACAATATTTCAGTTATATTGCAACTTGGAAGCAGGAGGTTACCAACCTTTCAAACATTGTGGTGCAACACGGGAATCGAATTCGGATCGTTGGCACCGCAAGCCAAGTGCTTAACCACTTACATCAAGCCTACCCCTCCTGAAAATTGAAGAAAGTATATAAAGATCTGGCACTTCCAATGGACATCATTCTGTTCATCTGTGAATCATCCATATTTGTTTTTATACCCCCTTCGAAGAAGATGGGGTATATTGCTTGGCTAGTGTCAGTAGTTTCATAACCTGGGTGGATTCCATTCATTATCTCCACAACAAATACATCAGGAGGTATATCTAGGTCAAGTTTTGATTTGGTTACCGTTGAACAATTTTTGACAGAGTTACACCCCTTAAAATTTACAAAATTTTCAATAATTCACAGTTTACGTTCATTATCTCTGCAATGGGTGCATATATTGAAATACAATTTGGCATACAGATGCATCTTAAGAATATCTAGGTCAGATTTTAATTTGGTCATCATGGAACAATTTTTGACAGTTACACCCCTTGAACTTAGAAAATTTCCAGTAATTCACAGTTTTTTCACAGATTCTGCAATGGGTGCATATATTTAAAATAAAATTTTCCATAAAGATGCATCAGGAAAATGTCAGTTTTTGACAGAGTTTCACCCCTTGAACTTAGAAAATTTCCCATTATTCACAGTTTCTGTTTATCATTTCTGCATTGAGTGCATATATTGAAATAAAAAATTTTCATATGTAGGTTGGGTAGTACTGGTAGATGACCCCTATTGATTTTCAGGTCAAAAGGTCAAATGTCAAAGGAGTGCAGTGCAGTACTGGGTACAATCAGTGTCCGCCCATTATCTTGAAAACCCTTTGCTTGATAGTGATAATATTTATATGGGGATTGGTTATGAATAGTAGATGACCCTTATTGATTTTCAAGTCAGAAGATCAAAGGTCACCGAGTGCAGTGCAGTCCTTTATACAATCAGTGTCTGCCCAATATCTTAAAAGCCCTTTGCTTGATAGTGAATATATTTTATATGTGGGTTGGTTATGAGTAGTATATGACCCCAATTGATTCTCAGGTAAAAAAAGTCAAAGGTCACCAGTGCATGAAGTACTTTATACATTTGTACAGTATAGAACCAGAAGGGGATATATGTGTTTTACAAACATTTCTTGTTTCATCTATTAATACAGGCATTGTTCTGATAAGCTTTAAAGCTTATTTCAGTTTTTTCGTTGCAAGAAAATTTTCTGAAAATGTTCTGAATTTAGTTGGAAATATAAAAAATTGTGCTTTTTGTTAAGGGGTTTATGATATAGAATCAGCTTTTCTGATAGCATTGTCAGCTTTTTTCATCACTGATCAAAATCATGTTTGTTAAAAGTAAGGTACCAGGAAGTAGGTTAGGTACCCATGCTGTTGTTGTTTTTATTTAATGGATTTTGGGCAGCTGTGTCTTAAGGTAATGTAGAAATTTCGCTTTTCACATACACCTTTATGAGACATAATTAAAGTTAATGAAATCATTTCAGGTATACAGACTGTGTTATCTTAACACACAATGACGACGTCCTAGCCAGACTGCAGAAATCTAAAGAGAGCGTGTCCTTCAGTAATATCAATGACAGCATAGCAGGAGCATTATGTGGGGTCTTCCTTCCAACAGATACGCTTATGCCAGAGTGGTAATTACGATTTACTGAAGTGGGGTGTGGTGGGAGTTGGGAGTGTTAAACTAAATTTGATGATTAAATTTGAAAGTTTATTTGCATCGATTTACAGGATTTTTAAAAGTATTATAATTTAATGAGGTAATTCGAAATTCTGTAACTTAAGTAAAATATGTTTTAGTAGCATGCAATATATTGATGATCAAAACTTGACAGCAGTTGTGTTTTCTTCTTTATTGTCAAGGCCATGATGTACACATAAAAATAATAAACTACAAGTGCAAGCCGCTTATTTGAATAGGCTATTTGTCAGGACTTTATTATTCAAATAAACGAATATTCAATTACACGGCATGATGAACGAATGCATTTTCAAAGACCAGATGATCGACAGATTTTGCAAGAATTGCATACGTGTTTAACTTTCGTGTATCTGACATAATGAAATCAGTGTACATGTATCTATATATAGATACACTAGAGTTACCTCTCTTAGATCCCTTTATTGTTTGCTTGAGCTACATTAAAGTCAACAGACCACATTTTTGATAATTTTGCAACTGTCTTTCCTACCACTGCGGCCTATTAGACAGTTAACGTGTGATTTGGTCAACAACTGTTACCTGGACAGTAATCTCTTTTGAGATTACCTAGACAGGTGTGAAACCATTTATCTCTAATTGAAAGGTCGCTCGCACCATAGTAAACAACATGACCTTGGGCGTGATACATTGAAGTTTTAAGAAAGGTATGCTTGGTAGAATAATCGCGCTATTCAAATAAACGAAATCGCTTCTTTATTCTAGTGTAATAAGTTGCGGATTTTCAATAGATTCGATAGAAAATGGTTTTGGATTTCAGGATCATATTCAATAAAGCGAAATATTCAATAATGGATATTCAATTAAGTGGCGGGCACTGTATTTCTTCAGAAGATTAGATGGTTTTTCTTTGAATAACTATGAATGCATGTATGACCAGAGCATATATCTGGTTCTACAGAGCTGAATGTGTAAAGTTAGATTCTACCTGGTGAGGACTCTCGTTTACTCGTTTCACCTAACGCTACCAGCTAAATGCCCATTTATGGATGGGTAAACTTGGATAACGTGGATTAGGAATGAGCACCACTATCCATGGATTTCAGTGATGATTGAATAGACAATCTTCATATTTTACATGATATAAGTGGCCCAAGAACCGACATGTTACTTTTGGCCGGGGTTTTCATTTTGATGGTGTCAGGTGGTTAGGTGGGTTTTGGAAACACTGGGCATCTGGTATTTACCATGTTT
The DNA here is from genome assembly GCA_035048485.1 of Pteria penguin. NCBI lineage: Eukaryota > Metazoa > Mollusca > Bivalvia > Pterioida > Pteriidae > Pteria > Pteria penguin. The sequence continues at coordinate 12,782,604 of CM068593.1, read as the reverse complement.
TTGATCATCACTAAAGTGTGATCACAAGATAAAATTTCACAAATGTCAAGCAGAAAATTATTTATAAAGAAAAATGAATGAATGATCTTTCTCTTTCTTCTTAAGTGGAATTAGTATTGGTGTGGAACCATGGGAAATGATGCGATCAGTCTGTCCGATGCCAGGAAATAAGTTCATTCAACTTAATCATATCGCTCGAAGGTAGGTCAAGTTTAAGGTTACTGTAAGTGTTGTAGTCAAATTAAGTCAAATAAATCTGTTTTAGTTCCAGAAAATATTAAAATCCTCCAAAAAGGGAAGTCTGTGACATAAATAACAAGAAGCATTCAATTTCCACAAATTTTCAGTGACCTGGCCTTTTTCAAGTGGTTTAATGGTAGACTAAATCTATGTACAATCCATGTTAGATAGTAAACATTTGTGGAAATATGCAAGATCGTGATTACTAATTGACCGTTTTGACTCCTACTTTTATACACACCATTCTTTTTTTCTCTAGTGGGGCAGAAAATCTGCCCAAGTTTAGATCAATAGATCTGATAGGTGACTAAAATACAAAACATGAACTGAATGAATATTTTCGATCTTGCATATTTAGTGCTTCTTGTTATTTATGTTTAAGTCCTAGTTGAAATATACATTAAAATGTGTGAATTGGATTCCTGATATTTCAAAGTATTTCTCTTAATCCTTTGATGTTCAACTTACAAATCATATTAAAGTAAATGTAATAGTTTTGAAAACAGTACCTACTATCAAACTTCTGTAAATTTTAGACACAGTGAGTACTGACTGAATATAAGAATGTAAAATATGAAAAAAAAAGATGAATCCGTGTCAGTGTAGCACTTGCGACAAACCAGGGTGGACATTCGTATAATTTATTCTTACATGGAACACATATTTTGATTGGTTTAAAAATTTGGGGTACATCTCATCCACGAAATTTTTTCTGACTGTAATTTCCTGTGTTTTCATAACTGTGACGTTAGCATATTGAGATCACTGCGACAGAAGGTCAGAGATATTGAGAAATAGTGCAGTCGTAATGCACCAATTTCTGAGAATATAAAACATGTATGAAAGGAATTAAATGATAAGGAATGAATCTAATTCGTTTTTTGTAGCATGGAGGTATACATGTACCATAAAAAAATGACAGAATTTTTATGCATCATGTGCTCTGCACAATGATGCAGTTTTCCATCTTTTTTTTGTGATATACCTCAATTTAATGGGAAAAAAAATTAGATTCATTCCTTAATTGCCCCTGGAAATAGAGGTGAAATCAGGTGATCCAGAAGACCATCTGCTGTTTGATCAGAATAGCACCATGAATGCCAGAGGTAAACAGACAATACATTGTCAAGTATAAGTATATACACTGTTGAATTTGAACTAACACTGTTTAAAAAATGTCAAAACCAAAGTCATAACGCTAAAACAAGGGTATGACTCAAACTCACCTTGAGGGGCAGGCTTGGTGTAGTGGTTAAGTGCTTGGCTTGCAGCGCCGACGATCCGGGTTCGATTCCTGGGTTGCGCCACTATGTTTAAGAGGTTGGTAACCTCCTGCTTCCATGTCGCGATATAACTGAAATATTGTTGAAAGCGACGTAAAACACCAATCAACCAACCAAACTCACCATGAGGTAGTAAGGAAATTGAACCCTTTATATCATTATGCAGGGTTTTTTCTTTTTTCATAGGTCAATTGAAAATGAGATTTTTATTTCTTAATATTCACCATACCTCATTTATTCTTTTTTCAGTAAACTATCTTGGGAAGAGTTGCTCAGTAAGCTTCTAGTGACCCTTCGACGTCATGATCAACATGGTAATCAAGTATCTTTTACACAACTGCTAGCATCACCAGGGCAATATCATATGAATAAAATAAGTATGTGAGAACAGTTGTTGAAAGTTTATGATTCACCCCCTGCTATTGTCCCTAATTATTGTATAGGTAAAAAAGCCCTTAGGGTACTTGGAAAAAATAAAATTCTGAGAAATGTGCCAAAGGAAAAATTAATAATTTGTAATATGGCACATACAAAATGTAGGTATAGACAGACCAAGTCTATCAAAATGTTTTGATTTTTTTTTTCTGTAACATGAGTGGAAGATTTTTCCCCTACATGGTCATGTGAAACTTTTAGTGGTAGTTGATACCAGATTTCCCCTTGAAAATAATCATTGTTCATATTTACAATTTAAACCTTCCATCTCTCTCACATGGGATTGAATCCAGAATTTATAGATGTGAGGGAGCTACAGTGCAGTACTTTAGCCCACTAGACTAACGAGATGCCAGGGTCAGAACCAAAGGTTGATTGATTAATTATTGTTTTACATCACTCCACGATTATTTCATGTATATGATGACGGTATCTGCCTAATGTATTGCGTAGAACTTTATACCTTTGCAACAGACCCTCCTGAAGGGCTAAGTGATCTTTTACATGCCATGCCTACTGTGACATAGACCTCAGTTTTTACCAACACATTCAAAAGACAGGACACTGTTGTGCCCATGGCAAGAGTTGAACCTTGAACTGCTGGGTCTCGAGTTGAGCACATCATCCACTGAACCTCACAGCCTTCCCTAACCAAAAGAATGACCTTTGCAGTCCGTTATCATCCGTTATGCGTACTATGAATTAGAAACGACGTTGAACGTTAGCAACCTTATGACGTCATACATGTATGAACGTTTTACGGTTCTTTACATTATTTTTGTGGGAGTATGTTTTATTTCCTCTCTTAACATTAGGACGGCAGTTAATGGCGGCGAAGTCCATTTGATCGTCAATGTAACATTGACCTCCAATTTCTTTCTATCTTGTCTATACATACACATTAATTTTATTTCATCTACATTCACAAAGATTTAGATTGAATGAATTGCTACTTATACATGTGTTTTTAAATCCTTCACTATGTGTATCAGTTTTCAAGTATTTCAAATTTAGCTGTTGCCAGAGGCCATGGTAGCCTCTCTTTCCTACCATCGCTGCAAAATACGGAGAGGAAGGTGAGAAATGCATACAAGTTTGTGGACTGGAATCCTTTTCCTTTGGATTCATGGACAGGTGTGTAATGTTTCTCTTTCTTGTAAATGGTCTTAATCATTTAATATTGATGTAATTGTAGTTAAATCATGAAGACAAGAATAGCATATGCTTACTGTAGAGTGACATATAATATACTTATTGATTGGTTATTGTTTTACGTCACTCCACGATTATTTCATGTATATGGTGATGGCATCTGCCTGATGCATAGCATAGAAATTTATACCTTTGCAATGCACCCTCCTGAAGCAGTGAGGGATCTTTTTATGTGCCATGTCTAGTGACACAGGACCTCGGTTTTTACTGTTTTACAGGACACTAGTGTACCTATGGTCGGAGTCAAACCCAGGGCCTTCCGGTCACAAGCCGAGCACCTCATTCACTAGGCTACACGGGCTTATATATATACATGTAGTATAATTAAAATAATTATTCCAATAACACCGTGTACAGACAAACTTTGATAACTTGAACATCCAAAACTCAATGTAAGCATGTGGTTCTTACAACAACTTTATTAACAGTACTGTAGGGAAACTTCGAAAAATTTAAACCTACTGAAAATCAAGTCAGGTCCCTGACACTTTGAGTAATTCAAGTTCTACTGTTTATCCATAAACTTATTAATGTATTTAGGTAAATCTGTTGGCAAACTACCATCTGTTACTATGGCTTCCAATCATGGATCTATAGTTGAATACCTTGAGTTGGTTAAGCAGAGGTCAAAGGTCAAGTATGATGCTGGAGCCTACCTCCATTGGTACTGGCGATACGGAGCCTCCCAGGTAATAATTGATTTTAAGATACTTTAATTTAATTGAAAATCTGAAATTATATAGTGCTTTTTCTCTAAATCCAGATTAGTGTTGAGTAAGTCTTAATTTTCTGCTTACGTAACGGGGTTTTCGATAAAATCTGTTATAACAGGTGAATTGAAAAAATTGATGTTTATCATTTTATTGTGCATTTAGTATTTGAGGGAAGAAGAGCTGGCGATATATACCTTGAAACTCAAAACTTGAAGTTGTAGTATGTCACAGGTTACCATTCCTTTGAAAACTGTGATCTGGATGAAATCAGAGCAGCTTATGTAGTTTCCTCAATTTCTTTGTCTGGTTAAGAAATTACTTAATTTATGATAGAAAAAAAAGTTTTTTATGGACCAAATTTCCACTAAAGCAGTATCTTGTGTATAGTACTTAATTGCATGCTTTGGATGCCAGGTTTGATCTTTTATCTTGTTTGAGTGACTTTGAAAAGAAGTTCGGATGAATTTAGTCGTTGTCAAATTATACAGGATATAATTATGTGCTGCAGTTACCTTTTATAATACTTTTCATTGTTGCATATTTAACAAATGCCCTCGTACAAAAGGACTGTGTAATCTTTGTCAATTTTATTTTTAAACTTTATGGTTTGAATTTCACCAAAATTCAAGGTTTGGTCCTGCATGTACAAAAACCTGTTAACGTTGACTTGAATGCTTGATACCAGTCGGTCAGTAAAAGAGTGCATTATCAGCAATGTATTGGTGAATGCTGAAAATGATGTACTTTAACTATGTGTGTACTTATTTTAGTGGGATTCATATTTTAGTGGTATTAGCGCCGCTCCAAGTATTCTAATTTACGACTTTGCTAATACCATATTCATAAACTTAAACAAAAATTCAGTGCAACAAAACCTCAACAGGAATCGCAAATGCACTAAATCAAGATTTCGGTAATAATTCGCTAACTTCTTTTGGGACCATTCTGCGCTAAATTATGTTTGCACTTCTATTACATGTACACATACAGCATGTATGTTCTACCTCAATTTTCTATTACATTGTAAAACAATTATACATAAAGGAAAAACATAATTGAAGTCTTAATTTGCAGGACACCTTTACAGATGCCTTTGAAATAATGGACGATCTGATTGAAAATTATAAGTCCAGTCTGACTTGAGACAAGAACCAGCAGCTGTAAGATTGGAGTGTACCTAATCCTCTTAAGTAAGGGCAAAAGATGGACGTATTAAGAGGCTTTGTGATAGAGAAAGTGCTAGTGCAAGGGAAGGAGACAACGTAATAATGAATTGACATTTTGATGTACAAATTTTGAAGAGTTGTGCAGTAATGCATGCAAAATGCATGGCACAGAGCCATCCTGCAAGATGTTGAACACACCCAACTTTTTCATGAATGTTCAAATTACATACCTGGTAGATGTTTTTCATGAACGAAAACAACACCTACAAATATTTTACAACAGAATTGTAATTCATTCAGGTGCTGTTCATGAATTTACAACACATATTCATGAAAATGTAACCCATATTAGGTGAAAATACAAGTTACATTGGTGCTTTCGTGAACTTTTAACAAATGCAAGTACATTTCATGAATATGTAACACATACAGGTTTTATTCTTTTAATTCAGTATGCAACATATAGCAGGTGTTATACAATCAAATTTCTAATGACACCTGTACTTTTTGTAAAATTAATCAAGTAGAAGTTATCTGCAATACTGAAATGTGTAGATATTACTAATAAACACACCTCTACCCATAAACTTGTTACTGCCCTCGTGGATTTATATATTGCTTAGAGTTGTCGCCCATGACTCAAGAATGACATCTACGCCAGTGGTTGTTGTTAAATAATTGATCGTCGATAATCATTCCACCAGTCACTGGATTCTTGTGTCTTATGTATGCCTTGCAATTCGCAATCCTGTGTTCGAAGTCGGCGTGACATCACACTAAAACCTAAATGAAGATAATCCCCGAAACATTCCGAGGATAACCTGGGGGATAAACTCGGTGTTTATCATAGACCGTAATGCAACTTTGTTGAATTACATTTTGAGCACAAGAGCTAAATGACTTTTAAAACTTTTGAAATTCATTGAGGAATCTCATGAGGAATGACTCTCTTTCCTTCTTTATATTCTATATGACCGCAGTTTGCATAAATTAGATTTCAAAATATTGGATTCTACATAGAGAGCGATAATAAATCCCTAGAGTTATCCCCCAACAAATATTATGCAAATTAGGTCATGTGACCAGTCCGATTTCAAGAATGCTGCACTGGATTACTTTGCAATATACAAATGTAGAATCAGAGACACAGGCTAGTAAGTAGTCTATGTCTCTGGTAGAATCGATTTGTCAATATGCTGATAGCGCCAATGTTTACTGGAACCTTGAAGTGAGTAGGTACGTGTATAAGAGAGACTCTTGGTGCATGCAGTTTAACTAACACTTAATGAATTTGTGGCAGCAAAATAATCTATACTTAAAAGTTAAGTACATGTACAACATTATGTAACACATGCAGTGACGAATCTAAGTTTTCACAAAAGGGGTGAGCTTCCTGATCTGGTGAAATAACGAAAAGACAATTTATGACCAAAGGTACTGAGGTTGCCACACAATAAAATTTGCATTATTCGGGAGAGTAAAGGGGGAGATAATTCGTCAATGTCAGTACGGTTCGCAGCAGTCTCACGACATATTAAAAATTAGAATATACACACACAAAAAAAAAAGACTCCAAGTTTTACAGTAATAGGGATGCCAGATTGTACTAGACACGGTTTTAATACATCGGTTAGTCAATACATTGCATCCCTATCACCCCTATTACTGAACTATTGATTTTTTCTCCATTTAGAGGCCGTAACACCCGAATGAGCGATTAACTATATCGGGACGAACGAGATACGACCAGTGATTCGATTTAAGTGAAACATAGGACATTCTATGTCCGGTATAATATAAACGGGTAAACCGGCACCAACAGCCCTTGCGGAATTTCCTCAAAATGATTCAAATTTTAAAGATGTACTGCTGTGATTTTCATTTTGTATGATTAAAATGTTTATAAATATTATTCTACAAACGACCTCTTCCACTTTGTTTTACAAAACTTTGTTGTTACGTTTGTACTCATTTATACCCATCCTGGTCATTCAAGTGTTTCATTTTGTTACGCAGGCGCTTCCCTACATTTAACCGTTGGCATCAGGGGTACCCGATTCTTGTAAAACAACATTGCGCATATCTAGCTAGAATCATTTTATATTATATTTGAGAGTGTAACGAAGTGGAGGGAACCTATGACGTTGCGATGCAGGTTGCATTTGGTATTAATGTACCAATTGACCCTGACTGGAGTCATGTAAGCGTTTTGGCTACCCTAAGTCCTGCTCGGGATGGAAAATCCTAGGCTTCTGAGTGGATATAAATGCCAGGTTCATCTTTTTGATTGAAATGTTATTTATGGTCTATCAGGTAACAGGTAACAATATTAAAATTTATGTAATGGGTCAGTATTTTTCATATCAAGGGTCAAGGTATTTTCAGCAAGCACATTTTCTGCAGAATGAGGGTAAGTTCAAAGAAGGCAAATTTTGAAAATGAAAAGCCCCATGAGGTATAGTATTTTTGGTGTTTTTACTTTAGTGGAGGACCTGTCTGTTTATTGAAATGTAAAGGAAGCTTCATATGTTCCTCTTTTATGTAGAAATGTCTCCATTCATTAACATGTAGCCCTATGGAAAATAATTGCTACACTGATACCATTTATACTATGCCGGAAATTTAATGCCTAACATTTCACGAAAAAGTATGTAAAATTCGAAACAAACACGTATCTCGGAAGTCCCGTATTAGTCTATATTCCCGACGCGCCCGGTAATTATTATATAGTTTAGGTCGGCAGTTCGAATCCCACGAGAATGTCGGATGAAACAATAACGAGATTCTGTCATGGAAGACATCGGCATGTGAAGGATTCCTTCATACTTCGGGTGGGTCCGTTGCGCGGATCAACATTTATATAGCAACGCACTCAGCAGTCCTCGTCTCTGTATATGTGTTATATTCATGACGCTACTTTAAACAATAATTAATCAAATCCTTCAGCAAAGATCTATAATGCACTCTTGATACATTCCCCCCATTTTCAATTTTAATCAAAGTCAACACCGTTGCGTGTTTTTATTGAACCGGCATTAAACTAATGCAGAGTAATCCAGTATGGATCAAAATTGGACAAAGATTTAAACTTAAATGACGATGATTGTAAAGTCTTCATAATAGGTAAAGCGCAGACCCAGATGGTCGGGGTCCGGGGATTGGCGAATTGACGTTCTTAGTATTTTAGATGCAGTATAGGGAAAATTACAACCCCGGTGTTGTTCGACAAGTCAGAAAAGTTTTCCATGGTAGACCCTCGTGAATAATTCTGGATCCATTTCGGATGGTAACCTTTACGATCAGTCGGTCGGACGGACTTACGATAGGGCATCGCTCGACATGAAGTGGTATCGATCAATAAAAATAAAAATAATAAATAAATGAATAAATAAATAAAAAAATGCTGATGACACTCTACACGCCTAAAAGTGTTCGATTTTGGGAATTGTTTATCGACGTTCGATTATAACTTATTGTCGGGTCTTTTTGTCAAACTATTTTGACGTCATACAAATCATTTCCCGTAATTCAACATCGGTTTCCATAGAACTGGTTGACGTCACAATGGTTTGACGCAAAATACCTGCTCAAATGGGAAATATCTCTGCATAATGAAAAGATTCGATATACGACCCTTAAAATTCACAGAAAACTCAAAACTGCAAATAAAATGGTTCCCTTTCACATATAACATGATTTCTTCCACTCAGAAAATATACACCCATGTCCAAACACAAACCAAAATTCGCAAATGACAAAACCATTTTCCTTTATAGATTTAACGATATTTATTTCACTGAAAATTAAATAGACAGTTTAACACACTCCTGTATGCCTTTCATAAAGAGAAAACGATACCCCATTGTATGGCATAAATGCACTTTAATTCTGCTCGGATTTATGCCGGATCGATCAGCAAAATGTCGCTTAGGGAAATGATTCGTTTCTGTGGATCACAAGGTAGGGTTATTAATTCTTATGTATAAAATAATTTTGACTATTTTCTGCTTATGATATCCATTTATGTGCTGGTTTGATGTCTTAATTTGATGAATTTAAAAGAAACGGGGTGAGAAAATGAAGAGAGGAACGAGAAAAGGGGAGTAAAAAAAAAGGGGGGGGGGAGTTGAATATACATGTGTAAAGTTATGACATTTGCATATTAACTGAAAAAACTGTCTTATTGAATGTCTACAAATAAGAGGAATTGTATCGTATATACCACATTTATTTTTATTTTATTCACTGTATACATGTAGTATAGTCTTTTGATTAAAGAAATAAAAGGATCTAAAAATATATCGAAGTAAAGGAAAAAGGGGGGGGGGGGTTCTCCACAAATATATACAACATTGTAGCATTCTTGTTTCTTTAACTGTGCTGGGAATTCAAAGATATATGTATTGTTCTTAAGTGTACATATTGCATAATATATAATACCAAACCATAAAGCACATATTAGGGAAGGCCATAAACATATGTAATCGCTTTAATAAGATTGTGTATTGCACTGTGTATTAGAGTGTGTTGTATATTATGTATAATATATATTGTATTTATCGTTATTTGTATAGTGTATAAATCTATACAATTAGTACTTTAAAAAAAATCATGACATTTCCGTACAGTAAGGTGTATTGATATAAACATGTAGTGCGTTGTGTATTGATTGAAAAGTTAATTGTTATTACTTTTAAAAAATAGAAGTGAAGTAGCCTTTAATATTGTATTTACGTATCATATGAAGAGAAAATTTTAATTCTTGCTCAATAAATGGTGTTAATTATTTTTGACATGCCCGTGCAAAGTCTATTCAAAAAGTACGGAACAAAATTTCATCTGATAATCTTACAAACATTTAAATAAAAAATAGACCCCCTCCCCCGAATTTGAATTTCTATTCTTGTCATAAAGTGGACATAATTTATCCTACTTGAGTGGCAAGAACTGGGGTTTCTGATGTGACATTATTCTTAAAGTCTTGCGATAAGGTAGTACACTTTTTTGTTCCTACACCTATGTCTAGGATAAGGGGTGTGTGATAAAGATTGATTCTTTGTCCTCAATGTTATAAGAAATGTACAAGTTCTTTTTATGTCACGATGGAAGTAACACTTGATAGATTCCTCAGTGTTTCAAGCACAGTTTTTACTAGAGATGTAACGATACAACTTCTAATGATACGACACGTATCACAATAATAGAACAACGATACAGTACGTATCACGATACAAGAACAATGATACGATACGTATCACGATACTAGAACAACGATACGATACGTACCACGATACTAGAACAATGGTACGATACGTACCACAAGGTACTAGAATAATGATACGATACGTATCACGATACAAGAACAACGATATCATACGCATCACGATACAAGAACAACGATATCATACGCATCACGATACTAGAACGATACTATAGATACCAGGATGCTAGAACAACGATATGATACTTATCACGATACTAGAACAATGATACGGTCGTATCACTATAATAAAATAACTATACGATACATATCACGAAACCAGAACAAGGATACCATACTAGCAAGAGATGCTCACTGCTTCCAACAACCTGTTATTATTCCATCTAGCCGCGGGTTTGTAGTTGTGTTGCAGAAACCAACAATATGGAATTTGAAGTGTTTTAACTGGACTTTGTCGTACATCTAGTAGTACTTTTCCAAATTTATACTTTAAATTATAGGTCCATGGAGGAGTTGGCCACCCAAAACATTTGAAATGTTGCCTTTTTTTAGATACTTATGTATGATTAAGATTTCTAAGAACCGATTGTTGTTAATGGTGAGAGTTTTTAAGTGTACATTTATTTACAAAGCATTATTCCGAGCAAAGTGCATTTTTCCCAGTAATACACCGATCCACATTCGTCGAATGTCAAGCACTTTAGCGTAAAATACGACTATGATGACGTTACGCAGTGTTGAACAATTCGGAAATTTGATTTTGACGTCATAAGCATAACAACCAAAAGTCCACCTATCATCGGTTTCTGTGCTGAAAAGTGGATCGGTGTATACACTTTTAAACAAATCTTTTTTCAATAAAAGTTTTTAATTATCATATTCGGTCTTTTCTTGAAACAGAGTTACTCTCCATTTGGGACGGTATCTGACGTAAAAGAATTATGACGTCATCAAATTCCTGTGAAAATGTCATTCAGTGATCTGCAAATTAGCCGTTTGCCTCTAGTCTTATGCGCAAAGTTAAAATATAGATTCATGTATATTCAATAGATTACTTGGACTGGATGAAATCCCTGAAAGATACCAACTGCCCATTCTGTGTTGGACCATGGACCCTACGATATTACTGTCACCTCTGCAAAAAGACTTTCTGTGGTGTGTGTAAACGCCGTCACGTGACTGAACCACGTCATAGCTTACATGTGTTTGAGGAAATTCGGTCTAAAACAGAATCGAAGGATAAAAAGAAAATTTCAAGACTAATCGAATGAAAAGACGTGGGGAGTTTTTATGTTTGAAACCTTAAGGTGCTTTCATAATCTACGTAAACTTATTTGCTTATGTAATAAAGACTTCCATAAATTGTTGATTTTCTCAAAATTGTTCAGTGATTCGTCCGTGTGCGGAATAAAGTATATTTTTATCTACATCTATGAATGAGCGGGATATGGCGTACTTTATGACGTAGATGATTTAAATTAATATATTGATTAACTTATGCATAAATTTATATACATTATCTTTTTATTATTTTTGTAATATAATCATAATTTCAAAACAATACATGTAATTGTTAAACAATAAATACAATGCTATGTATGTTAATTACGTGTATAATGTTTGTTCTCCTTCGTTTGACTTCTGAGAGAAATAATTGAAATAAATATAATGTTGAAAATAAATAATGCAGTGTGATGACGACGCCAGAGCCTATGTACCACGGAAGCTATTCATGGAGACCTGAAACGAATGGAATGACCGGGGGGTAGTGAACGTCTCCTAGAGGGTTAGCCACGACAATTATCCAATACATGCATACTACAAGAAAGCAGTTGGTTGTTGATTGGTGTTTTACGTCGCTTTAAACAATTTTTCAGTTATATCGCGACATGGAAGCAGGAGGTAACCAACCTCTTAAACACACTGGCGCAACCCGGAAATCGAACCCGGATCGTCGGCGCCGCAAGCCAATCGCTTAACCACTTCACCAAGCCTGTCCCCTACAAGAATGTGTATAATAGTGTACAAGGAAGTAGTTGTACACTCTGGATACGAGAAGAATGTAGCCTGACACTGCGTAGGAAAAGACAAAACATATGGTATGCCAACAGAGGTTTAAAATCCCCCGACAGGGAAGTGACAGTGGAGAAAACTGTCACGTTTAGATATAAGTTAGTTGCGCGCCATGGCTTTCCATATGAGAAAACGTCCAATTAAAATAGCATGGAATTTTATATCATTTAATTACAAAAATGGCCACTACAGACACGTGGGCTGTTAATACAAGTTGATTTGTATAGTCAATTAGTACTAAGGAACTCAAGAACGTGGGTGAGTAAGACTGTAGATTGCTTGATACAGATGTCATTTTACATTTAAAGCAGCTTTGATTGTATACATGTATACTGATTCTTTTCATAGTGAATTCGAAGCCGGTGCAGCCCAGTGAGGTGCTCGACTCGTGACCGGAAGGCCCGGGTTCGACTCCAGCCATGGGTGCACTAATGTCCTGTCTTTCGGGTGAGACAGTAAAAGACCGAGGCCCCATGTCACGGTAGGTATGGCATGTGTAAGATCCCTCCATGTTTTGAGAGGGTCCGTTGCAAAGGTATAAATCCTATGCAAAACATCAGGTATGCAGATGCCATCACCATATACCTGAAATAATCGTGGAGTGACTTAAACATATTCAATATATCAATCATTGTGGCATCGAGTCATTTTTATCCAATTAATCATAACTTATGAACAAAGTTTTATTGTGTTACAAAACGGCATTGGAAAGTTTTATATTAACAAAACTACAAACAAATATTAGTTTTGGTGTAAAATTATAATATTGGTAATGATGATGATGAATATGATTATGATGAGGATGATGATGATGATGTTGATGATAATGATGATGATGATGATGATGATGATGATGATGATTGTAAAACTGAAGATGATTATGACGGCGACAACAACAACAAAAACAACAACGACATCAATAATAATAATAACAATAATGATAATAAATAATAATAATAATAGTAACAACAACAACAACAACAGCAACAACAACCACCAAACAATAATAATAATAATAATAATAATAATAATAATAATAATAACAATAACAAATAGAGAAATAAAACTTAGATAAAATAAGTGTAGAAAAATCCAATATTGGGTAATTTATTTTTATGTGAAACATAAATTTAGGAAACGCCACATTATTGATTAAAACCCTTGAAACTTCAATATCAATGCACTTTACAGTTGTGTCATCCCCGGTCAGAAATGCTAAAAGTATCGAAAGCTTACAAAACAGAGGACTTAATACTTGACTCAACCTAGCTCAGTGGGTAATGTGTTCGGCCCGTGAACGAGAGGTTATGAGTTCAAGTCTCGTCGCATGCTTGTCGGTGTCCTGATGAGATAGTAAAATTTGAGGTCCCGTATCACGATAGACATGGCACACAAAATATCCCTCACCGTTTCGGATGGGTCTGTTGCGCGGGTTTAAATTTCTGGGCATTGCAACACACAAATATAATGTCATGTGAGTGAAATATGTAGATTTGACATAAAACAATCATCAATCATATAATGCAGGTGGAGGTATCTTTATTGTTATTGTCTAAGTTATTAAAATAATGTCAGTATTTTATTTTCCTAAGATTTCAGCTATTTTCATTACAAAATTGAAAGAAAAAATGTTAAGATCTGTTAACAACATTACTAGAAACATTTCATCACATGTCTTTGAGTTGTTTCAACATGCATGAGAACCAAAAGAAAATTCAATAATACTTTATATTTGCAGTATAGATTATACAAGATGAAACAGACATTAGAATCGCATATATGATGTAAGAGGCACGTGTAGAGTAAAAATCCAAGTAATAAAATACAAAACGCGAAACGATTGTATTTTCTTCCTGCATATTTATGTAGCACGATCATTTCCACTTTTAATAGAGTATCTCATCCGGGGTTTTTAATACACCTGTAACCTACAATATAAAAGCATGATAATATGATACATGGTGGTGTGGCGGAGTCTTAAACATACACTGGTAGTGTTTAAACGGGACAAATACCCCCGCGGCAGCGAAGTTGCACAGTAAAAATTTTTCATAGGTTAACAGCGACCATGATATGACCTTGGGTCAAGGTCATGACACTGTGTCATGAGTAATGATTTTTTGACACCATATGTGTGAGATATAACATGAGCTAATCTTTAAAAACTATTGGAGAATAGTTTTGACCAGTTTTTGATGAAACAAAGTTGAACTTAAAGTCTTATAACGTTGATCTTAGGCCTTTTAATCTTAAACCAGTGGGTATCGATATTGGGTTATGAGTATGTGTGAAGTATAATGACTGCAAGGTGAACATAATCACGGATACAGTCCCGGAATGTATGGAAAACTAATTTCAAAGAACCATAACTCTTGCGAAAGTAGATTAAACGTAAACATGCTGTCTTTAGAAATAGACGGATCTGAATCTGTAAGTATTATTGAAATTTGACAAAGGAATAAGGCAGAAAGTGAATAAGAGGTTTTTTCCTCCTTTTTTCCCTTTTTTTAAAGAAACCAATAAAAACGAAAAACGAACATTTATCGTATTATAAATATGATACATTGTATATTATGAGGACGGAAAGGAAGTACAGTACGTAGGCATGATATAGCTCGTTATAAATGGAGGATCAATAAGATGCTTTGAGAAATGAACTTTTTCGAAATAGAAAACCAGACTGAAATAAGAACGGAATAAGGATTTTCTGTTGGGAAAAAAACTCTGGGTCCGGCGCCAAAAACTGAGAATATACTTGAGTCATTTTTTTCATTTTAATTAACTCCCTTATCAAACGTTCAAATAAACTGTCATACAGAATGGTTTAATTCTATTTATTGATAGAATAAAACTCAATAAAATCCAAATCCCTGTTATTAATTCATTGTTAATTTTGACTTAAGTATTTTCTTAGTTTATGGCGCCGAACCCTGGTCTTCTTTCTAATAGGAGAATGGATGAAAATCGAGATATACTCGAAAATATTTTAAGTCACATTTCTTTTTATTTAACCTATTAATTTATTGTACTTCCGTATTCAAAATCTTTTTTTTCCTTTTACCCACACTGGATCCGCCATTTAAACATAATTTCTTACCAGTAGTGTATGCACTGATTTCTGATGATCCTCCACATTTCTGGTTATGATCCCCTTGACATCTCTTATAGCAGGACCAGTCCGATTTTAGTTTAAGGAAAGTCGAAGGGTCAGCATTCATGCAGTAGCAAATCTTCCTGTTCTGTTATAATTAAAAGCCAAAATATCTACACATGACCTACCCGCTATGCTATTTGGTATTCATTATTACAATGTACACGAAAACATATAGATTTCATAGGATAAAATCATCAATGGGAGAAAACTCTGATCAGACTCGTCCTTTCTCATGGCTTTGAATGAGCATATAATTCTGTCTTAAAATAGAAAATGTATGAAATTTGTGATTGAACAGATTTTTTTCTGTTTTGATTGCTTGTATTTTTTTTTATGTCTCTGTGTGTTTGGGCTTTTTTGGGGATTAGTTTACTTGTTTAATTGTTCTTTAAAAAAAAAAAAGGGGGGGGGGTTAGTTATGTATAGGTAATTTGACAAGATGACTAGTATATATATATATATATATATATATATATATATATATATATATATATATATATATATATATATATATATATATATATATATATATATATATATATATAAAGCACCAATAGAATCAGTGAAACACCTGGGAGTACTATGGACCTTGGATCTCCGAAGAAATACCTGTAGAAAATAAAGACAGATTAGACAAACATATAAAGCACAAAGACACTACAGCTAACAAGGCACCCTATATTTCACTTATATTCGTTCCCCGTCTGGGACTCGAACCCACGACCTATGGAACCGATCACCTAGCTGTCATGCATCCGACCCTCTAACCGACTGAGCTACTCGAGCTCCACAAAAATGGAGCTTTAATAGCCAATCATTAACTAATCGTATGCATGACAACACGGCCATGGAAAGTGAAGTACATATATATATATATATATATATATATATATATATATATATATAATATATATATATATATATATATATATATATATATATATATATATATATAAATATATATATATATACATGTAGAAGCACAATTTTTTAATGTTTTGTCTTGAGGAAGGGCCAAATCGCCTAGAAAATTTGACCATTTTTTATTTATTCTAGTGTCGTTTGTCGCTTTCTTGTGCTTCTATATTTGACCTCCTTTATTCTTTAGCGACTTGCATTGACCCACGGCGGATCCAGAATTTTTTAAGGGGGGGGGGACACATGTGTATTAGCTAAACTACTCTGTCATTTTTGGTGTGAAATCTGGATTTTTACATGTAAATATGTGGCGAAAATCCGCCACTGTGTATAACGGAGTGGAGCAGATGGTGGCATTGACAAAGAAAGTAATGTCAGAGGATCGGCTAAAAAGAAAATTGATACTCCCAAATATGCATATGAACAAGAATTACACATCTGTCAGAGAAAACTGGAAAATAAAGAAGGGTTGGAAGAAATTTTCATTCAGAGAAAAAAATATTTTGCCAAAATAAGAACGTAGCTTGCAGGTAAATTAAATGGGTCAACTCACTTACTACATATGTGTAATGATTTTGTGGGTAACATAGTACCAAATTTTAAAAAGTTTTAAAAGCTTTGTCACTCTATTGCTAGCTTATGATAATAAATATATCTCTTTTACATGACATTATGTGAAAATTTCTGATCACTTATAAAAGCACTTATTAAGGAATTTTGGTTTGAGTCGAAATAACAAAATGTACAATCCATCTTGACTAGACAAAATATTTAATGAGCTATCTATCTATAAAAAAATGTTGACGCCGGACGGACAGACGGACGGACGGACAGACAGACAGACAGACAGACAGACGGACGGACGGACGGATTTTGCCAATATATGGACTGGAATTGCTTTGCATTAACATTAACAATACATGTATGCAAGTTGTCAACCCTAAAGGCAAAAAACAGTGTGTGTTCACTGAAGCGTAAAGTCAAGGTCAAGGTCACTAAATTTTTGTATTGGTTGGATAGAACATTTAAGTATCTACAAACCTACCAACTTTGACATAAGTACCCTTTAGGGTATGAGAGAAACCAAGCTAAACGCAAATGCTAAACGCAAAATGTTGACGCCGTGCGGACGGACGGACGGAGAGACGGACGGACGGACGAACAGACGGATTTCGCCAATTCATAGACCGGAATTGCTTGCAATCCGGTCAAAAAGCAACACAATGCTGTATGGGGACATCATCCAACAAAACATGGAATATGACTCTAAACAGAGACATAGACTACTTTCAAAAGTAGTCTATGTCTGCTTCAAATTACACCGTTTTAGGTTCATATCTAATAGGAAAGTTGACCAAACCGTAGACTCCAAGACTGAGTTTCATAGAAACGACGTAAGCTTGAATTTAAGCGAAGTCGCAAAAGTTACAAAATTTGTGAGTAAACTCTATATCTGCCGGTTAAATTAGCTAAATGTTGAGCTGGACTTGGTTGATTTAACCTCGCGATATGGATTTCACTAGAGATTTTGGGGTTTTTTTTTTGTTGTTTCCATTTGGTAAAGGTCAATTGGCCGAACTTTTGTGAGCAATGAGTGTCTCTTGTTATTTATTATTAATACATAGTTTTATCTACGATTTGTTTCAGGTAAAAAAAAAATTGTGACACAATATGAAAAAATAAATAAATAAATAAATAAATAAAATAATTAAAAAAAAAAAAAATAAATAAAAAAATAATAAGAAATGAAATAAGCTGACACACTGTGTGTCAGCACGCGAATGTAACGGAGTTTCTCTACATGTATCAAGTGAAAAATCATCGTTACTTTAAGACAAAGAGGTATAACTCTAAAAATCATATTAATTAAATATTTTCGCCTGAATTGTGGGGACCACTTGTTATTGACGGAGAACACCAGAACTCCCGTGAAAACTACAACCTTGTGTAAGAATGGACTTACACGTTGTAGCCATTGATGAATTTCATACAATATACGCATTTCATATTTTACATGATATGTAGGGAATTATGGTCGACAAACTAAGTTTTGCCGGAATTTTCATGACGACAATAATGCTTGGATTGTTGCGTCATAATAGAATATTTACAATGGTAGTCTAATTCCTTCGATTAACCATGCTAAACAGATTCGGTTCATCAGCCCATGAACTTGGGTCATGGAAGTTGTACCCGGCGTATGGCAAATCACATGCGTAGTAATATAAAAAGAGGCGGGGCTTACTTAAATCAATGTAAGAATTGTAATAATGAAATTAATGCATCTGTTAATTTTGAGCAATTAAAGAAACTACCCGGACAGATAGAGTAATTTTTAGCGTTCTAGACATGCACTGTATTGCGAGGCGGAAGTTCTTTTCCACATCAGGAAAAATTCGGTCCTTGCCAGTTTGATAACGGGGAATTTAATATTTTGTTTTCAAAAAAGAACCTTTTAAAATGCATCGTAAATATAAGGGATGACTGTCTTTTTTTTCTAGGTTCATGGGGGAATGAACTTGTGTGAGAAACAAACAAATCATTCGAGAACCGCTTCGCGGTGAACGATAAAAAAAAAAAAACAAAAAAACAAAAAAAAAAACCCAAAAAACAAATTCACCCCCACAAAGCCCATATAATACATACCTTTGTTCCGTAATATCTACTAGATCGACCACAACATGTGTTTCTGCACTTTTCCAATGTTAATTGATTGCTATTTTCTTCATGTGTTTTCCTCTGTTGTAGGTCACTATCTACTTTGTAGCAACCCAAGTAAGTTCCTGGAAATATGCAGTAATAAGTATGTACAGGTGTTCATATGCACGTGCTTGTTAATGTGTGTGTGCGCGTGTATGTATGCATGTGTGTATGGCCGTGTGTGTATGAGTGTGTGAACGATTAATTGACAGTCCGCAGCTGACATTTTCCTTCCTTTTATTCCTTCTTTTGTTTGATTTCTCTTCTTCATTTCTTAATACAATGTATTCTAGAATAATTCAATCTTTTGTCCTTATCTGGTATATGTAAAGCAAATACAAGACTAACAGAGTTATTCCCGTTCTGGGTAGTTTATATAAATTTTACCAGAAATTATTTACATGTAGGTATTTTTATGGCAAAGTCAGAAAACTACGGAAGCCCATTTAGGACCTATCAAAAATATTTTTGAATTTGATATAACGAATTCTTGAATTTCTTAAAACGGATTGAATTCGTTTTAACGAATTCTTCAATTTTTTAAAACAGATTAAATTCGTTTTAACAAATTTGAGGAATTCGTTATAACGTATTAAATCTGTAATAACTAATTTGAGGAATATATGAATTTAAGAATTCGTTATGTCGAATTTAATTTGTTAAACGAATTTCAAATCTGTTAGAACGTAATCAACAAATTTGTTATAACCGATTTAAATCGTTACAACGAATTCCTCAAATTTGTTATAACAGATTTAATTCGTTATAACGAATTCCTCAAATTTGTTAAAACGAATTTAATCAGTTTTAACAAATTCAAGAGTTCGTTAAAACGAATTTATTCCGTTTTAACAAATTCCAGAATTCGTTATATCAAATTCAAAAATATTTTTTGATAGGTCCTAAATGGTCTTCCGTAGAAAACAACATACATGTGTCATTCCCCAAGAATACGGAATATCGCAACTAAAATAACGTCAAAATACACGCGCACTTTGCAATTGTTATGACGTCATATAATTGTGACGTAAGTTGCCCACATAAAAGTGCCCACATCGAGATCAATGGATTTGGTAGGTGACTAAATGCAAACCGTGACGGATTTTAGTAGTTGCGATACTCCGTATTCATACCGTAAAGTAAATACCTCGATTTTCATTTGAGTTTCCATCTGGATTTGCGCCGTGTTCAGTACACGCGGTGTTTGCGTCACTTTCCGTGGGGCATCCGTCCAGGTCACGCACGCATTGCCTCAGTGTGGCGTCATATATATAGGGAGGTACACATTCTACAACGATATCAAAACAGACGCATTCAAAGCCAGCGCGATAATAGCATTTTTTACGCATTCAAAAACAGTGATAATATTTAATGATATCTCTAGAGATGTTGGTATTTAGTGATGATAATGGAATGATTTCTAGAATTACGAATAAGCTGTGAAATGTATACTCCGTAAGCTGGTAAGGATGGTATATTACTACAGAGAAATGGGAAAATAACAATGGGAAAGTAAACATTTTCACGTTTTCTATTTAACCTGGTAATAAGTATTTGTCATTGATGTGCTCGAATACAAGGTCTATGTGTGAACCGGAATTACGTGTATCGGTGATATCTAAATCTGAAGATGATCACAAACAAATCAGCAGGAACACCCAGTACTGATCGGCAACACTTGCTTACACTTGTCTTCTGAATAGTTTAAACATATTTTATTTCCATATAAGCAAAATTGGAACTGGGCACAAGTTATGACAACATTATACTGGTACAATGCCCTCTACTTATCAATTCCACAAACAGAGTTATGACATAAGTCTGAAATAAGTCCTTTTCTGTAGTACGTTACTACGGGCATGAAATTTCAATTATAAAGTGACGGCTTCCATTCGGTATAATGCTTTAGATATCCTACATTACAGATCCATGAATGTATCAAGGTTTCTTCCACGTTCAGACCGTAATATGGGATACCGGTATTTTGTCTCAACGGTAGGACTCGACAACGACCAGATCCTTAATGGATTTGAACCCATGGCATTTTAATCCCTAGTCAAAATCCTTCACGGCTTAATCACACTCACCTAATACTAATTAGTGTATATATCAGAAGGTTCATTTATGATGAAGGCTTATAGATTTTATGTAAATAGTTTAAGACAAAAGAAAAGTGGGTCATGCTTTATTGTTGAATTCACACCGAATCGTCGCAAAGATCCGAATGAATATACAAAATTGTATTTTACATGAATACTGACCAACCATTCTTATTTTTCGTTCTAATGACGACACAGCTTATTTTCGATTTACAGAGAACGGGGCAGATGAAACGACAAAAGCAATTTTTCTGATAGGAATAAGTGGGACTTAGACAAATAGTCGATTAACCACCCCCCCCCCCCAAAAAAAAAACCCCAAACAAACAAACAGACAAATAACAAAACAAAACAAAACAAAAAGAAAAAAAAAAAAAAACAAACAAACAAAACACCCACCCCCCCCCCCCCCCCCCCATTATCGGGAATGCTCAGGTCGATCCAGTGGATTCTGCCCATTAGAACACCTCGTCCTTTCTGTTACGAGGTATATGTCGCGGTTTCAAGTTGTTGATTGATTGATTGATTGATTTTTGTTTTACGTCACACCACGAATATTTCACGTATATGGTGACGGCATCTGCCTGATGCGGAGCATACAAATTTTGACCTTTGCAACGGACCCACCCGAAGCAGTGAGAGATCTTTAAAGTGCCATGCATACCACGACACGGGGCCTCGGTTTTTACTGTCTCATCCGAAAGACATGACACCGGCATGACCAGAGCGGGACTCGAACCCCGGCCTCCCGATCAGGAGTCCGACGCGATACCACTAGGCCACGCCGGCTTAGGTTTCAAGTTGTAGAATTGCTGACAACACCATGAAAAATAATGTTCTAAGGATGTTAGAGAAATCCACAGCAACACTGCAGCTTTTGACCAAAAGATGATGTGTTCCTATTGTCGATTCTGGCACTAAAAACTAGGTCTGATGTATAATCGGTCAGAATCGGTTAGGGCATCGCGTACAGGTCGACCATCCAACCTGATCTAAGATGTCGGCACTCCTAGAGAAATTACAATTTTCGAATGAAATAAAGAAATTTAAGATAAATGTTGCTGGGTTTTATGATGTATCAAGTCAAAGTATGAGAATAAGTTTAGTTTCACGTGTCGGTGTTAATTAATATTACACAATATCTAGGATTATTTGGAATACAGCTTAAACAAGGGGAGAGGCAGAAATGAGGGAATTCAACGTGCCCTTAGTACACTCGACCACCCAGACCTTTGAAAGAAAAGCCAGTTCCTATCATAAAAATACAAATGCATCTATGGAGGTCCAGAGGTGATGATAACATTAAGGTATATATGATTATATTAAATTACAAATTTTAAATCCTCAACGACATGAACTCCCCCCCTCCCCCCCCCCAAAAAAAAAAAACCAAAAAAAAAAAAAACACACACACACCAGAAAGATTAAAATTGGCAATGACATTACTCGCACTGTGTGACAAAATCTACCTCCTCACCGATACGACAAAACGGAAAAAGCTTACGTGATGAAACAACTATAGACGTGATAGTGGATGGTATCATCGTCGTCGATATCGCGGTTGTCGTTGTTGTTGCCTTTGTTGTTGATGCTGTCGTCGTAGTCGTTGTTGCTACTGCTGTTGTAGTTGTCGTTGTTGTTGTTGTTGTTAAGCTTGTAGATGTGACAGAATCAGTTGTGGTAGGGAAAGCTGTAGTTGTCTCTGCCGTTTCTGAAATTATTCAAGTTGTTTTATGTACCTTGAGATTTTTTTGTTTGTCTACAATTGCCTAAATTAACAGACGAAGATTTCATCAATGATGGTCACATTTGATTTATGCATAGAAATTTGGATCTGTTCAACGGACACAGTTTCAAATAATGACAGATATTTTAAGTGATATCTTTTACCGTCTTGAGGAAAGCACAAATTTTGAGGAAGAGGATGAAAATTCACCGATAAATTTTATGTGAAGGGACGCGTGCAGTTCTCAGATATTCTTACTTTATGATATTTTAACACATATACTAGGTTTATAACAATTTTTCATTTCCTTGTAAATTGAAATGAAACTTAATGATTTTTAATGTATCATAAATTCATTCTTAGTAAGTGAATAAATGAATAAAAAACAACAGAAAAGGGTTCAACCAAATTTATTTTTATTATATGGTGATGGCATCTGCTTGATGCATTGCACAGGAATTTAGACATTTGCAAGGGACTAACCCGAGCTAGGGAAGGATCTTTTAAAAACCACGTTAAATTAACACAAGAGATCACGGGAGACTCATTAAAAAAGAATAACTAAATAAAGAATAATAATAATAACAATAATGATAAATGAAAAAATAATAATAGTAAAAAAAAAATGAAATAAATTAATATAAAAAAAATAGAATAAGAATAAATGAAAAACACGGGATATCGACGAGTCGCACGTGGATCTCGAACTCGGGGCCTTACAGTCACGAATTAATCAACCTATGGACTGAGCTACGTCGACTCGAATAGAGAAAGACATGAGCTATACATCCCACTGAGATTTTTATTGTATCGCCCAAAGCTTTTTTTTTTAAAGGAACTTCATTGATCAGTATATTTGGTTTTACTTATTTGTTCATTTGTTTGATTTTTTCATCAGTTTTTTTTTTCTGCTGTAATCGTTTATGGTGGGTTGGAGAAAGGGAAGGGGGGGGGGGTGTTGAATCAGGACCCGTTCTTATTCAATTTTTCAGAACAATGAAAAATTGTTAAAAAATCGTGGTTGGTTCTAGTATTATTTTTCAAAACCTGCTACTGATTTTCTAGAAAAAAATTACTGATATAAAAATGAATAAAAATATACAAGTATATAGATTTATATATATAAATACATACGTATGGTAAACTGCATGCATTTCAATGTTCCTGTTTTCAGGACAATACAGCTCTGTGATATTTGACAATCAGTGGCTGTACAGGGTGAATTTATCTGTAAGATATTAAATTGTGTACCTGTCATTCAAACATTTAAATCAGAGAGTAAATAGATAAATAAATGAAAAAAAAAAACGTGCAAAACAATATACATTTCTATAGACAATAATCATCATAGAAATTTGTTTGTTGTTTATTATTCTCTGATATTTACAAGATGGAACAGCAGTGCCAAATTGATGGAAATTTATGCAAAGAATAAATAGAATTGATAATTAAGACCGACGCTCAGACAGACAAGGGAGACAGACAGACAGATTGACGGGCTAGAAGGCAAGCAGTTAGACAGACAGTACATACAGGCGTACAAACATACAGGCAGAGACAGAATGACTAACGGAGACGGACAGATAGATAGCCTATCAGACAGACAGACAGATAGACAGGCAAGCATGCAGGTAGATAGAAAGACATTCAAACAGACAGGTGGACAGACAGAGGGACAGCCTGACAGACAGACAGACAGATAGATAGATAGAAAGAAGGAAGAAAGAAAGAAAGAAAGAAAGAAAGAAAGATAGATAGATAGATAGATAGATAGATAGATAGATAGATACATAGATAGATAGATAGATACATAGATAGATAAGTATTTTACTATTTCGATGACATGTTCGTGATGCAATGCCCATGCGTATACATTAACCAATTTTATCGTAATTATGCATGTAACTATGTTTCACAGAAAAAAGATGAAAGATCGATAATTTCAAGGATAACAAGTTATTTAAGGCTTTCTTCGCATGGTAATGGATCGGGATATTATCTTGGTGCAGTTGAACTATAAACGGGCTATTTCAATAAACTTACGATTAAAACTTTAACAATTAAATAAAGCTTTAAAATGAAAGTAGCCTAAAGACAGTCCTATACTTATGAAGGGAATATGTGTAACCACAATGCAAAGACGAAAGTAATTGAAGTAGCAGCGTGGACAGCAATATGCTGCAGACATCAGAGAAAGAGCGTACTGATTGGCTGTCCACGCAAATTTGTACTTTGTATAAAATTTCACAAAATCTGACCCCGCTCAATCCCCTAGGTCCTTGGTCAGGGGATGCTGTTGAAATATGAGAAAGTCCAAGATACACACGCAAAATGCGGTATACTATATTTAACTATATACTTTAGTTATTTACAGATAATGGCACAAGATATGCAAAAAGACTTGCAATATCTCATTTAAAAACTTGTTTTAGTGCAAAAGAAACTGAATTTTATGTGGTAAATGGCAAAAATAGTACCTCTACGCTACAGCATCTCAGTATTGGCCTTTATTGATAATATATAAGAGGACAAAGTGTGGGCCTATTTTGCTCATCTGAATACATGTTGCTCATTTGAAAACAACTGACTTTTTTAATGGAATTGCATATAAATGTATTCTCATTTTTATTATTTTTGACTGCTTAGTACGAACTTGTGACATATATTTGTATTTATTATCAACCTTAAATATTTCAGCATGAACCTTTAAGCCGTTGATGTTAAAATAGATGCACAATCATTTTAAGACAGCTCTCTGATTACTATAATACATCTAGTTTGATGGTATATGCAGTTGGTCTAAAGAAGTTTGTCAAAGGAATGTATCCTATAGGGCGTATGTTGCCCCGTCCTGGATTCACACCTTGAAGGATCTGCTCGAAAACAGCAGTGTTTGAAGGGAATCAAGAGTAGTACATAATAACAAGTTTCAATATTTCAATATTTTTGAATTAGTTCCATCAAAACCCAATAATTTAATTTTGAATGAAACAAGAAATTTGATTGGCCGTTGAAAACATATTATAGATTCATAAATTGGTTTGATTCTGCCCACTTCCAGTGTCAGCGGTTGCTAGGAGCAACCAGCTATGCGGATATTTTCCTCTGCTGTTGTTGTTACATTTTCATTTGCAGTTTAAAAAAAGAATCTAATGTTGTTAATTCAAATTATTGAAGACTTTAACTAAATTATAAGGATTAACTTTGACAATTTTGCAATTTATTGAGATATAATATGGTTTGAGGCGATGCACACTTTTTTATAATCCGCTTCGCGGATTATAAAGTATGCATCGGCTCAAACCAAATTATATGTGAATAAACTGCAAAAGTGTCAAAGTAATCCTTAATAATGATATACCAAAATCAAATCCAAACTCCTTCTTTTAATAGTCAACAAATTGCCCAAAATTCTACAAATAATTTTGATATCCCAGTGCTTTTCTTATTACATTAATAACAATAATGATAAAAATCAACAAAATCAATATATTACAAGCAACCGTCTAGGAAAAAAAGATTACATGAAAAAACGCAAAAATGAAAAAGCTAAAAAGGCAAACATTTGATTTCGAAATGAAACAAAAACAATATCACTTCTTTAAAACATCATTTTAGATCTCTCTGATACATTCTGCCTATCTCTGGAATCACCCATTGATGGATCTGGTTCAAAAACAGCAATAAAATAATGTAGCGAACAGAAAAGTGGATAATTTATACCCACAATGTTTCATCAATTTCGTCAATAAGATCATCTTTAAATATTACCTTTTTCAATCTTAAAAAAATGCATAAAATTTTATAAATTTGTTTTGAATTACAATTCTTTCAAAATACAATTATTACGATATATTCAATTGATTGATTGATTGAATATTGCTTCACGTCACTCCTTGATTATTTCACGTATATGGTGACGGAATCTGCCTGATGCATTGCATAAAATTTAGACCTTTGTAACGGACCCACCCGAAGCAATGAGGGATCTTTTACGTGCCACGCCTACCGTGACATGGGCCCTCGGTTTTTACTGTCTCATCCGAAAGACAGAACACCAGTGCGCCCAGGACGGGAGTCGAACCCGAGCACCTTATCCCCTAGGTCACTTCGGTTTACGATATAATCAAATAAAATACACTAAATCAATGCATTATAAGCAACCTGTATGAAGAAAACTTAAGTAATTATTTGAAGGTAATAAAAATGTCTGATTTATGAGTCGGTGTGCAGAAGTAGTTTTGTGATACATCTGGGGCCTTTTTCTTCTTGCCAGAGATCCTTCCCTTGAAGGGTCTGGTCGAAGAACAACAACAACTGCTGGGAACCTTGAGATATTAATCCCTACAAAGGATGGAGGAAAATCCTTCCGGCAGTTATGAAGGAGTCGAAAACATGAAAAGTTTACGGATGACAGACGGACGTACAGACACGCGCTATGACAATATCTCACTTGAGCCTTTGGCGCAGGTGAGCTATATCATAAAAAGAAAAATTAAAACAATAAATTAAAAAAGGAATATTGAAATAGAAAATTTTCTAATAAATACAGTAATTATTTGCTTTATTGTTTCTCTTTACCGCGTCATATACAGAATGACGCAAATCTTTGTGAAAAACGACATAAACAACATATTGATTATTGAGTGGAGAAAACACTTAAAATTGGTTTTGTGTAATATGAAATAAGTTTATTTTGCTCACAGCGAAATTAGAGCCATAACCTTACAGAATATAAGAAGGAAAAGAAAAATGATTTAGGAATGCAACTAAAACAATAACACTTCTAAGAGATCTTTCTTAATCACTCTGATATATTCTAGTAATCGATCTATGAAGTCAATCTGAAAAAAAAAGAAGTTTTCAAATGAGAGTGTTCACTCGAAAATATATAACATCTCTGGATCCACAACTGTGACCGAAAATCCAAAACACTGTTATAAAAACTTGAGTACATCATATCTACCAAATTTCATTAAAACCTATGGAGTGGTTGTAAAGAAAATGTCGAAAATGTGAAGTTTACGAACAGATGGACAACAAACGATGGTGCGCCATGAGAATAGCTCATACCATACCAAGCGTATTTGAGTTCAGTTGAGTTTAAACGGATCAGATTGTTGTGGGAAAATTATCATTAATGAGCATCACGTCTGTCGATGTATATCGACATTATCATGTACTAAATATCTTATGCATTACTAAAGTAAATTTTACAACTAATCTAAGCTATTTTGTAATATTTATTATTGGTATCATGGGCGCTAAATATGTTTGATGTGACAATAAAGTATTTTTTTCTTTATGGTGGTACCAATATTATTCAATTATTTTTCTGTAATTGTATAAAAATAAATGCGAAAATGTTGTTTTTCTGCTGGAAAATAATCCAGAATTTTCAAAATTTCATCGGCTCTAAAGCAATTATTATTTGCACTGAATAAATAATACACCTGAGTAATGTATTCAATTACATAATTCTGAGAGAACGATTATCTAATACAAATGTTCGGTCGGTAAATGCAATCTACGCTACATGTACCGCGAGTAAATTTCGTCTGATCTGGCAGCTCCTCAATTTACTATTACCATGGAACCAATGTTCTTTGATCGAATCAAAATAATCCGTTAGTAACAAAAGTGTTGAGATGCTACTGCAAAATGAAATCTAAAATTTCAAAATTGAAAGGCAATAGTGCAATTTCCATTTGCTTTGCTTTATATGCCTTGAATAACATATGTTATTATGAGAATTATGTTCAAATAGATCATATTACAACGAATACCAAACCTATAATCTTCCTGAATTGTTCGGGTGGTAAATGCAATTTATCCATCATCGATTATGTAAATATTCAACATGCGCTTTGCAGATTACATAAGATTTAAGAACGATTTCTTTTTTATTAACAAGAAAATTTTAAAAGTATCTTTAAGGCGTCCAAACTGTGAAGCAAATGTCACCAGTTTAAAATAGGTGTTGAAGCTGAAAAAAAAAAAACGGGGTACCTATGCATTAACAGTATCGTCATTCATATATGCAATCAGGAATATGAACATATGGAGACACAAAAGTAACATCTGGTAATCCAAAGGAGCAGGCATGTCCTGTTCATCACTTACTCCCGCCATAAACAGAATCGTCATCGATATATAAGTAACAAAATCAAGAATAATAGACCAACATCAAACTCTGGAGACAAAAAAGTAGCCTCGGGTGATCCAAAAGGAACAGGAATCTCACTCTCAGCATAAACAGTATGGCATCAATATATACGTTACAAAAATAAGAATAATAGATAAACATCAAACATCTGGAGATAAAAAAAAAGTAGCATCCAAAGGAACAGATATCTCCTGCTCACCACTTACTCCCGCCATTAATAGTATTGCCATCACTATCAAGAATAATGGACTAACATCAACCTCTTGAGACACAAAAGTAGCACCTGGTTATCCAAATGGAGATGGAGTAAGCATTATCTGCATACCACTTACTCCCACCATGAATAATATCGCTATCCATATGGGTTACAAAATCAAGAATAATAGACGAACGTCAACCTCAAAAGATGTAAATGTAGCATCATGTAATCTAGAAGGGTATGCATCCTTTGTCGACCACTTACACTCATTATGAACACGAAGTGATCACTATCAAACTTAAAAAAAATCGTCATGATTTATATGTACTTCTTAATCTTTGATGTTTTGTATTACTATTAAAATACGATAACGATAAAGATGACCTAAATAAATTTGAATTTGAAAAAATAAAATTTATATAAACAATCAAACAAATAAATAAATAGATAAAAAAAAACCACAGGAAAGGACATATGATTAATTTGGTTGGGAAAAACTGTTAGGACATGCAGATCACATGCGCGGATCCAGAATTTTTTGTCAGAGGGGGTCCAACCAAAAAAGGTAATTTTTTCTCTTAGACGAGGGGGGGGGGGTTTCCAACCCCAAAAATGCCCAAATATTACCTTTTTTTTGGTAAAATGTTCGGATTCCCGGGGGGGGGGGGTTCAGACCCCCCTAACCCCCCCCCTCTGTATCCGCGCATGGATCAAACCAACATAAATACATAACAAAATCATCACATAAACATTCAAAACAAAATAATAAAATTACATGAACATGAGCAAACCCTGTTCAGCCGGTCTGGAAATGAGTTAAGGTCCCTGATATGTAGGAGTCCCGTCTGAGATGACGAGGTTAAGGACATTTAACATTGTCATTGTTCATATGGATACAGCATTGTCTATATGCACTCTTATGTATTCTAATATGTGACTTAAAGCAAATATGAAAGTACATCATTATAGATTTACTTACCCCTTTTACATTTGTGATATTAACGTATGAAGAAATATCACTTGCTTCTAGCATTCCATCTCTCGCTGTATCAAAGTTAAGTTCGCACAGAAGGTCTCGTCTTACGTAATTAATAGAAGTGCACCCACTGTGTGTGAAACAGTTGATTACGCAGTCCTGAATTCCACATGGTGTTATATTAAGAAACCCACATCCGGGTAATCTGGTATTGTCCAACTTCGGAATATTAGGCACGGAACAGCCAAATCGAATAATTATAATTATGCACCAAAAGATGAATGTAATATCCGTTGTCGACATTAAGACCATTTTCTTTATTTTCAAACTAATTTATCATTTTTAATTCCATTAAAATTTTCTACTTTTTCGCCATTTATCTTTAGTCTACACAGATGAAAAAGTTCGGTAAGCTACTTTCTAATTTGTAAAGACTTGTACTCAAATATTAAATGTTTCAGAACACGCAAGTTCTAGGAACTTAATCGGTAGATCCTATGGGATGCATCAATGTATTTTGCAACGCTAAAAGCTTTATTATATCTACTATTCCATGCTAGGCCTTCTATAAAACCAAACCCCTTGATATCGATAGCTTTAAAAATGTATTGAAAATATTAAGATTCGCACGGTAAGGTAGGAAGTTTTCAAAATAAAGAGCATTGTGATGTTCTTATAAAATATCTCTTGCTTGAAAAGTTACTACAGCACATATTCCTCTAATATTCAATGCTAATGTATAACGATCATAACGAAATTGATATATTTAGTACAAAATGCTTCCTGAAATATTGACAAGGATTTTTTCCTTAAGTACGATACAAACACCAGTAGCATTCAGTAAATATATTTTGAATCATAACCAAAAAAACATCACAAATATTTCCTGTTAATTAAAAGATTTAAATCGCAGTTATGTGATATGTGAACATGACACAATTTATTCCTCTTTTTAATTTCAATAATCCTTTCCAAAAGGCTCCACAACACATAATAAACCTCCAAAAATGCAAAATCACAATTTCTATCTGAAAACGGTGCACATAAAGAAAAAAAAATCAAGAATTTTATAATCTACTATAATCTAATTTTTAACTCCAGTTATGTCTTGAGAATTGACATCTAATCACTATATGGTTTTTCATTTCATCTGTAAATTTCTGTAAATGGTAGGGCATGCAATATTCTTCGAATATCTCTATCAAAACATCTGAGGGAAATCGAACATATTTATTTAATCTGACTACGTTTGCAATACAATGAAACATTCGATGTTGAGTTTGATAGGATGCAATAAAAAGTCAATTAAGTTAATGGATGATTCACTGGAGTGATTCCTTGTGTATATTTCACACACTTTAATGACAAACATAAATTCTCTTAAGAGATCAATATGCTCAGACATTATTCTATCTACTTTCTTCATGAAAACAAGAACATAATCATCCGAATGTAAATATAATATTTTTTAAATGATCATCTAAATGTAAAACAATATTTTTGCATTAGGAGAATTTCCTGGAATATTGTCGTTAGTACCACAGCTACATTGCAATGTTCATTTCCGTACTCTCACACGATCTGTTATAATATACTATTGCAATTTTTTGTTTTATTCGAAAGTGCTTGCTGCATCCAAAATAATTGAAGCATGGTTTTGATGAAAATAATGAATAAAATTCTTAAATTACAGTATTTGTTAATTGATATGCGAACTGTCAAGAAAAGTGAAATTAGAGTGTTATCAAATGAATGTAGTTATCTGGAAACATTAAAATCCTTCTCTTTTTCCGTTTAGACTATTTTCAAACTATAATGTATATATCCTCTAATGTGTATTATAACCACTAAGCCGGTGTTACTGCTGGATGACTTGTAGTCCCCGAGGGCATCATAAGTCTAGTTTTCAGTGCTTTGTACTAACATGAAATATAGACTTAAATTTTCAGTCATGAAATGTTGTAGATCACTCTAAAACTAAGGAGTACCTTTTTCATGCATATCTCTGCCCTTAGATTGATTCTTTGGCTACATCTTTTCGACCTCTTTTGTTTTGACTCTGCATTTCCAATATTTATGTAATACTGGAATTCCAATCATTCGGCCATGAGTATCACTGGAGAGATATAAGTTGTCGAAATGTGCATTTGGTACACAAAATTATAGCGTATATATATATTTTTGATATTTATTCACTAAAGAAAATTGAGGATACAAAACGTAACATCTGTTTTAAAGGGTACTCTCTTTATCGAATATTCCCCGAATCAAGCTGTTATGCAACCCATACCCGATATCAATATCTACTCAAGTCGTTTTCAATACTGCTCAAAGTATTGCAGATAAGAAAAGAATATTGTGTCCTTAATACTCTTAATGAAATATCTGGTAAAGACTTTCTTGAATGGTGTGACGCAGTATCATAGGATAATCGATATTTGCAGGTTGCAGTTTCTTAAAAATATCAATACATCTTATTCCTTTAATATTAATCTTATTGGGTCAATATGATGACATATTGACCTCATCGAAAGACCGTATGAGTATAATAAACCTTTAAGTAATATGCAGGAAAGTATCCAGTATGGATCGCTTCAATTCAATGA
This sequence comes from Pteria penguin, assembly GCA_035048485.1. Taxonomy (NCBI): domain Eukaryota; kingdom Metazoa; phylum Mollusca; class Bivalvia; order Pterioida; family Pteriidae; genus Pteria; species Pteria penguin. The sequence continues at coordinate 12,749,717 of CM068593.1, read as the reverse complement.
TGAGGATATAATACCCATTCCTCTAGTTTTTGGTTTAAAATATTGACATGTTTCTGTCCATATTTTAGGAACAGAAAGCCTAAACAAGACAACAAGACTGCATCTCTCCACTGAAAAGAGTCGCAACATTAAACATATTTTCATTAGTACTGTTTGAAAAACTCATGTAAGGGATCTTCAACATTTTATTCCTACAAAGTTTCATCAAAAACCGTACATTGATTATCAAAACAAATCCTCGCATGTGAGAAAATGATCTATTCCTTTCTTTTATGCTAAGAAAAAAATATAATAAAATACAAAACTAAACAAGAAACAACGCACAAAAATGAAAATAAGTATATATTCATGTTCTTGTTTTGTTTGTTTCGTTTGGAGTTTTTGTTTGTTTGGTTTATATATATTTGTACAAAATATTTATAGTATTTATTTACATTTAATCGCATTTTTAGAGGTATCTCGTTTGCATATAATGTTACTCTATCACGCAAAGGCCATTCCGGTTTACTTTGACGCACTGCAATTATAAAGGGTAGTATCAAAGTCGGTGGTCCATAGGGCGCCGAGGTCACAGAATTGCGACATCTCATTATGGTGAAGACGGTGTAATGTTAAAATGTTTTAATGTTTTATGTAATAGTTGTATCATATATCATAATAACACAATTAGGTCGGGTCAGAATACAAGGGTCTCATAACACCCAAATGAAATATTTATAAGTTATATTATTGTGATCCGTTATTTGTAAAGTTCCCGATGCGAAATATTGTCCAATCAGATTAGTTCAACAGTCATGTTGACGACCATCCTGGATAGTTGTCAAAAATCATTATCATCAAATATGTATATTTTTAATAAACTATGCATCCCATAGAGAGAAATGATATAATATTTCTATTTCGGAATGCTGTGGACTTGAGGAAAATTTATTAAGCCTGACAAAGTTAAATCACAATCTACATATCTTCCCGCAAAATGACGTAAGAGAAAATCAATTTTTTATTATGACGTCAAAAATTTTTCGGGATACGTTATCATTTGCTAATCAAAATGTCAATCCTGCAGTAATAGTGAACGGGTCTATTCCGAGGTTGTGTATGTAAAATAGATATTTTTTTCAGTAATCACTGAAAGTAGCAAATTTGTTGTGCAAGATTTTAACCTTTTTCAGAAGAAGTCAAACTGGGACCCGTCGCCGGTGTCAGGATAATCTTGCGTTTGTATAAATGAATTCCAAAACCCACACAACGCCGATGTAAAACTTAGGTTATGGTCAGAGAATGTCGGATTTGCCAGCAAAACATCTTTTTATATATACTCTAATATCTAACGAGTCATGTCGAATAAAAACTGTTAATCAATACGAGTTTCCGCACAACTGCTTGTAAAATTACAATATGTAAACAGAACTGCATTGAGAAAAACATTGGCCAGGCATGGGATAATCAGTTAACACACGGGTCATTCATGGGTATCGTAACACACTTCATATCACTAACAAGTTTCTTCTTGATTAAGATAGATGTTATTTGATCGCATACAAGTAATTCGTGTTTGCTTGATGCACAGAATTATAACCAATATGGGGTATATCACAGTTGGTGGTCCTTAGTGCGCCGGGGTTTTGTTTGTTTGTTGTTTTACATGTGGTCAAGGTTATTGCACGTAAAAAGTGATGGCATTTGCCTGGTACATCGCACCTATAGAGATTAAGAGCTATCAGTATACATCAGCCTGAAGCAGTGAGGGATCTTTTACGTGCCATTGCGACCGAGAGCGGATTTCGTTTAGATTATTGTGTCATTCGACAGACAATACCCGAAACAATCCAAGATGGGATTTCTCATTCCCGAGCAAAACAACGATTTAGCTGTGCACGCTTTAGTGATCCGAGGTCACATATAAACTTATTACATTTCAACATTACATTAATATTTTATATTATGTGACATTGGACAGCAAAGTGATTAACGTTCCCTCCAAATCGATCAGAATGACGTCAAATTACATTATGATGTAATAAATTTGGAGGGAATCAATTTGCCGTCTAATGCTACAGTTCCGCAGTGAATTGTCAGAAGTTTATAATATGTCATGATGATAAAAATGTGTCATATTGATTTAGTTAAAGATCGATTAATAGGCAATTTTCAATTAAGCGGAAAGGACCGTTAAAAACCTAGACTTTACAAGTCAGACAAACTGATTGTGACGTCATACTTGGTAGAAGTATTGACGTTATGTATCTAATGATAAGATTATTACGTCATAAATAATAATGAAAAAAAAACCTGCCAAAGTATGCAACGTCCTTAGTTTGGATATAACCCGGAAATAGTCTATTGGTGGTTTTCGTTATACAGAGTTTTTTCCCATATGAGCATGTATCCGACGTCAAATCATCATAATGTCATACAATTTCTTCATCATTTCCTGTAATTTTACACCAGCTCCCATAGAGCTGGTTGACGTCACAATGGTTTGACGTCAGATACCTGCTCATATGGGAACTAATATACCCTTTTCCTTGATCTTATATTTCATTTCATGCCAGACATACGATAGTTTGCCGTTAAAATTGTCATTTTATTCTGACGTCACTATACTAGCACTGTCGTCGTAATGAAAATCCCTGCATAAAGTAGCATATCCATCTATATAGACCTTTTGTATATCGGTTTCATCTCGCATTAAATGCACGACATATGATGTTTTGCCGCTCAAAATTGCGTCGTTCTATTGTGACATAACAATCCAAGAATTAACGAAATTAATGAAAATTCCGGTAAACGCAGATTTCAGCAATGAGTCCCTATAGAACATGTAAAATATGAAACTCGAATATTGATCGATATGATGGTTGCCATCGGAGGAAAAAACTCGGTTTTCCGAGGAGATAACCCTCTGTAACTAAACTGGCTGGTATCTTAATTTTCCCAACCACGATACAACCATCAAACCTCGCCAGACAGTTGAACATTGTTACATATTGTATAATTTGACATTTGAGAATATCAGAATCTGAAATATCCGAATTTCTTTGTCAACAGAACATCTGTTGGACGCAAAGGGTCCTGTATATACATTGTAGATCCTTTCATTATTACTATGGTATTGACCTTTTGTTTCGCAAATGATAACTTCTTCCGAAAAATGTTTGACGTAAATTATCTTTGACGTCATTTTGCAGAAAGAGTTATGATTTTACCAACCAAATTATCAATCCCGCAGTTATAGTGAAAGTGTCTATACTATCCAATGTAAGCTGCAAACGAAAAACTGGACCATACAGATTGCTTCTTGTCTTGATGTATATTCCTCACTTCTTCGGTTGGTTGATTGGTGTTTTACGTCACTCTCAACAACTTTTCAGTTATATCACGAGATGGAAGCAGGAGGCAACCAATCTCTTAAACATAGTGGCACAATCCTGGAATCGAACCCGGATCGTCGGCGCCGCAAACCAAGTGCTTAACTGCTACACCACACCTGTCCCTTTCGTTATTTTGTAATGCATGTAAATGTAGTCTGAAAACATTTATATGTACTTAATAGACGTTCTTCATATTTTATATGATATAAGCGCCCCCGCCCCGACTTATTAATCTTTGCCGGATTTTTCATTGCGACATAAAGGATTGGATAGTGATGTCACAATTTAAGCAATAAAAAAGAGTTGCATATCGGGTCTTGAACCGCTTTTATCATATAAAATATGAAGACCGTCTATTGAAATACAGCGCGTTTGGTATATCAGTCTGATTAAAACCATATCTTTACTCCGCTTCTTTATTTGTCCCATTGCGGATAAAGATCTGGCGAAATGCCGTGAGGGGTCATGTTCTGGTGAACTCTGATTTTCAGCCAGTCAGTCGATCGGCTACAAATTCCTAGGGATGAAATTAAAATCCCCAGCGTGCGTGACCCACAAGGAAGTTTTTGAATAGGGTTTGTTACATATTGCGTCACTATCACGTGCCTAGCCGAGTCATTGATTGGATATGTGAACTAACGGTTTCAGTGACTGAAACGTCATCAGAGTTCACCAGAACATGACCCCTTACGGGATTTCGCCCGATCTTTATCCACAATAGGACAAACAGAGAAACGGAATAAAATTATGTATTAATCAGATTGATGGTGTACTTAATAAATGCTGTGAAATATTCGTTTTGCGGGAATTTTATTGTTACGTGAATTTGCATGTCTAACTGGATGCGGAGTACAGTCTTCGCTTAGTTTACCTTTACTGTGAATGTACCTACTTTTGCGGAATGAAATTTGAGTATACTTCAGAATTAACCCTTCCTGTGACCTGGTTTTTTGCCTTTGAGCATACATCTGTGAGATGACAAATGGTAAACAGGTGTGATATTCCCATCTTGTGTATGAGAGAGATGATGGATGACAGAGAGTGTGGATGTGTATTTCCTTCATACCTACATATGTTATGTATATTAATTCCATCAAAAGAAAAGAAAAGAAAAATTATTAGGGAAATATCTATCCCTTACATCACGTGGCGACTTCTTTCACAGCTTATCCAATGTCTTATATTTGATATATGCAGTAATTTATATACATATAGGGATATTTTATGTCATTTAACTATGGAACAATGGTGAAAACAAATGAACGTTTAAAATAATAAACTCTTCAATTTTTCAATTTTTTTTTAACTACTACAACATTGATAATGATTATGCTGCTACTGCTGCTGCTGCTGCTGATGATGATGATGATGTTGATGATGATGACAATGGTTATGGGGCAAATAATGATGATGATGATGATGATGATGATGATGATGATGATGATGATGATGATGATGATGATGGGGAAAATGATGATGATGTTGATGATGATGATGATACTAATGATATAACACTCCCATCAAAACTTAACTAATTCTCGCTATGTACATATACAATATATGTTTACCAGTTTATAAGGCAAACATACATACTCGCGAAAACAAAAGTAATGATATACTTGTGAAAATGAAGTCTCGTGTGATATACATGATAACGCTCGTAGGCTTTTATGATCATATTCGATTATAAAATATAATTGTTTACATCATTTGCTATCGTGTTTTAATTGTTAGGTTTTTTGCAAGCACAAATGTCACAATTGGCTAAAGAATCGATGTACATGTATTAGCGTGTGGAAAGTTTGGTAAACAGGAAGCAAGAGTTATGCCGCGTCACATGATTTAATCCAATCAGGGCACAGCAATAATGCAATGAAGATAAACACAGAATCACATCGCTCGTAACATAAATATTCGATAACTCATAATTTACGGTGCCATGGTATTCAGTTTAGGTGTTTGTATTACCATTTCTTTGGAAATAAATGTAAATTGTGTAATGTCTCTTAACTTGCATAAGCACGGAAAAATCTCTAGCTTTGCATTGTTTTTTTTTTCTTCAAATCAAGTCCGCTATTTGGACCTTTCCTAATTGAAATTGTATTGATTTTTCCCAGACTTTGGCTATTTTTTCCCCAAAATTAATCTTTTAGCATTATGGAAATGGGACATAATTTTCCAAATGAAAAGGTACATGCACCATAAAAAAAGGAAAAAAGAAAGAAAAATTAATAAAATAAAACAAAACGAAAAAAAAAAAAAAAACAAAAAGAACCCGGTTTTGAGGAATCCCCAGATTTGTATGGTTCATTTATGAAAAAAAACTTTCCAAATTCAAAGATGGCGGACAACTTGTCACAAGGAAAGTAACTCCAATCACATTTTGGTCATCATCTTATCTTAAGGGATAATGAGACATGGCGTTTTATTTCAGTTTTATTTCCTTTAAAGGTGCTGACAATATTCAATACTTTTGGTAGTTGTTGAGGTTTGCCCGCGCTTTATTACTGTTGCCTTACATGATGGTAAGGTTCTCCATTTACATGCGACGTACACGACGTATATTAACGAGACTGCCTCAGGCGCGGATCCAGAAATTTTGTCGAGAGCAAAATTCGATCGTTGAGATGTATGTACCATAACATTGAGAGATCTTACTAACACCTATGTCTAGCTCTATTATGACACGGGATCTCGGTTTTACTTTTCAACCAAAAATCAGGACATCCCAGGTGGCAATGATGGGGTTCGAACCTTGTACCTTATATAAGGTATTATTTTATTGCCTCCCCCCCCCCCAAAAAAAACCCCCGCTACTTCATTTTTAGGCCGTTGTAAGTACAAATCTAGAGATACTATCATCTGTTATTTTCCAATATGGGGACAGTATATTCTTTTTCGGTTGAATGTCATCGACATCCCCAGTTTCTACAGCCTAACTTTGATAAAGTTTTATAAACGGCCAATATTCTATTGCACTTGAACCTAAAGAATGATGCATAAAAGGCGCTGACAGATATGCCAAATACTGTTAATTAAACTTGATATCAGTAATTAAAACTAATATTATTCCTCTCAATATCCAAGTTACTTCCATTAGTGACAAAGCAAAGTAAAAGAAAGATCGATTGTTGATGATTCGTACTCGTTTACAGAAAAGGACCGTAGACTTTTCAAATTTGATTATATTCATAAATCTCTTTGAAAATAACTTTATGGATGCAGGGCAATGTGATACTGTTGATATCTTCAATAAGGTATCAAAAGCGTTGTTCTAAGTATAGATTGTAACGGAAATACTAAATGGCGTTGCAAAGTAAAGCAGTGCCGTGCTTTGTATGATTTAGGGGATAAAGCATTAAATGCCTTTTTAAATGTCCCTTATAAAAAGTAAATTATTGAATAGAAATGTCAAAACATACTTAAATTGTTGATGGTAATATCGACTTCACACCCATAAAACCAATGGCGAGATAACTTGATGTATCATTGTTCAATTGTGTTGCATAATTCTCTGGTGTTTTGGAAACTGTTTAAGTACACCTGTTTGACAACATCTTTAAGTTTGGGCATAATCTCTATACCGGTTTTTCTTCCTCGTATTGAAAAAGTTTGTTGCTATTGTAATTGTTTTTATGAAACCGAGTTAGCTAGGTAAAGAGCACAGTAAAAGATTTTGCTCTGACGTAGCTACAGTAGATAAAACCGGAATAGTGATAGTTTCCGAACCCTTTTCACGAAGCTGATTCTTAGCTAAAAAGCAGGGACAGTAAAAGATTTTGCTCTGACGTAGCTACAGTAGATAAAACCGGAATAGTGATAGTTTCCGAACCCTTTTCACGAAGCTGATTCTTAGCTAAAAAGCAGGGCATAATCTCTATACCGGTTTTTCTTCCTCGTATTGAAAAAGTTTGTTGCTATTGTAATTGTTTTTATGAAACCGAGTTAGCTAGGTAAAGAGCACAGTAAAAGATTTTGCTCTGACGTAGCTACAGTAGATAAAACCGGAATAGTGATAGTTTCCGAACCCTTTTCACGAAGCTGATTCTTAGCTAAAAAGCAGGATCAGTTAAAAGTGTAAATGATTAATCGTCTTGAGAAAAGCTCAGACATGAATCAGCAACTGACAAAGCATGAATTTAACTACGCCTTCGACCTGAAGCCAAAGCAAGGAAAAAAAAAAACAGCATTTGTTAGAAAGATATTTGAGAGCAACTTGACAGGCTGGCTCAAAAGGCTCCTTCTTAAGACAGTGTAGGACTAAACTAAAAATTCCACTATGAAACCAGACGTTTAACCCTCGGTCTTTCAAGATGAAATTTTCTAATGAGGAGAGATAAAAATTCATCCTGACCAAAATCGGGACCACCCAAGATAGCTATAGTTTTAGAGATGGCAGACCTATAGCCCTTAATAGGGAGTAAAACCTTTTTCTTCAAAAAGATAAATGAAGAAATCAGCTAACTTCCTCGAATCACACCAAGAACAGAAGATTGCCAATTTAGAGTTGTAAACTGTCCCTGTAGACTCCCTGACTGCACAGGAGATTCTGTTGGCAGCTTTGCCAGAAAATCCTCTCTGAGAGAGGTTTCTCCGTACAGCATCCAGGCGTACAGAGCAAGTTTCTCTGGATTTGGAGGAAACAACCTTCTTTTGTTTTGAAACAGATCTGCTCTTGCAGGAAGTGCCAGAAGAAGACTGCTAGACAAGTCCAGAAGGTCTGGAAACCATGACCGATTGTTCCAAGCTGGAGCAATAAGAATGATCTTGCAGCCAACTACTTCTGAACGAATCTTTAGAAGAATTTTGGGAAGAAGACAAAGAGGAGGGAATGCATAAGAAAGCATAAATCTCCATGATTGGGACATTGAGTTCACTGCATATGCCTTCGGGTCCGGAACTGGAGACATGTATGTTGGAAGCTTGTTGTTTAGACAAGTGGCGAAGAGGTCTGTCATAGGACTGAACCACATGAGAGTGATTTTGTGAAAAACAGATTGGTGAAGTTCCCATTCTGTGTTTACCGGGGTAGGAGACCTTGACAACCTGTCCACTAGAACATTCTGTTTGCCTGGAATGGGACGAACAGACAATCTGATTGATAGAGAATTGCTCAGCAGAAGAATCTCCTTGCAAAGAAGATACAGGGATGCAGACTGAGTGCCTTCTTGTTTCTGCAGGTAAGCCACTACTGTGGTGTTGTCTGTTACGACAAGAAGAGAATTGGACCTGAGATTCATGTCGAAATGTTGCAAGGCTAACAGAACTGACTGTCCTCATTTCTAACAGGTTGATGTGGTCTGCTTGTTGAGAAGGTGACAAATCCCTGTTATAGACTTGCCCTCGAGGAAGGCATCCCAACCCTGACGTTATGCATCTGTGTACAGGGTCAAGGAGGGTGGAGGAGAATTGAGGAGAGCACCTGGTAACACATGTTTTCTTCGAGTCCACCAAAGTAAATGAGGGAGTAAGCGAGGAAGAATGGGAATCATTGCATCCCAAAGATGAGATGCTGGAGCCCAAAATTCCTTCAGATACCAGTGGAAGGGCCTGATGTGAAGCCGACCTAATGGATTGATTGATTGATTGATTTTTGTTTTACGTCACACCACGAATATTTCACGTGTATGGTGACGGCATCTTCCTGATGCGGGGCATACAAATTTTGACCTTTGCAACGGATCCACCCGAAGCAGTGAGAGATCTTTAACGTGCCATGCATACCACGACACGGGGCCTCGGTTTTTACTGTCTCATCCGAAAGACATGACACCGGCATGACCAGAGCGGGATTCGATTCCCGGGATCCCGATCAGAAGGCGAGCGCGATACCACTAGGCCACGCCGGCTTCAGTGAATCGTGAGGCGACTGCATGTCGTTTGATGATTGTTCAGTAGACTAAAATTGATACATAATTTGTGGGCATCTAACAACCAACATTGTGACAAACTATTTGCCCAACATCGGCCGATGACGATCGTCGGCCAATTATACCGAGATGAAAAATTTTAAATTTAAAAGAGACTGGCGACCGTAGTGGTGTTTGTCATGCGACTGCGTCAGGTCTCTTCCCTTTTTTCTTTATTCCACTTTGAAGTATGTTTAGATAGCATGGATTTGTATTGTCCATGAAAAACAAAACAAAACAAAGCAAAAACATTAACAAAAGCAAAAACGAAACAACAACAACAACAACAATAATAATATTAATAATACTGTATGCAGGGAAAATTTTGCACCTGTTTTATTTTCGCACTTTTCGCCCTCTGATTGGAGGGCGAATTCAAAACGGGGCGAATGTTTCCAACAATTGAAAGAATTATAACCAATACTTCAATGGACATGTTTATTTCATTCTTATTTAAAACATCGATATTTTAAAACATTTATTCGCCTCTTGCCATTAACCTAGGTTTTTTATTACAAAATTAAAGCAACGTCAAAGAACCTGCAAATACAACTGATGCCGACTTCGCAGTAAAACCTAAACTTTTGCTATTTACTTCGATGAAATCTGGAAATGGTGCAAAGAAATGCTGAAATCACAGTATACACATTCATCTATCTGGCTATTATGGTATGGGGATATCCTGATACTACGGAAGCTCATTTAGGACCTATCAAACATATTATTGAATTTGATATAACGAATTCTTGAATCTGTTCACACGGATTAAATTCGTTTTAACGAATATTTGAATTTGTTAAAATGGATCAAATTCGTTTTAACAAATTTGAGGAATTCGTTATAACGTATTAAATCTGTTATAACAAATTTGAGGAATGTATGAATTTAAGATGTCGTTGTTGCGAATTTCAAATCGAATCGAATCGAATTTCAAAATCTGTTAAAACGAATTCATCAAATTTGTTGAAACAGATTTAATTCGTTATAACGAATTCCTCAAATTTGTTATAACCGATTTAATTAGTTTAACGATTTTCTCAAATTTGTTAAAACGAATTTAATCCGTTTTAACAAATTCAAGAATTCGTTAAAACGAATTTAATCCGTTTTAACAAATTTAAGAATTCATTATATCAAATCCAAAAATATTTTTGATAGGTCCTAAATGGTCTTCCGTATGATACCAATGCAGCTATCTCTGCCCTTAATTGTCGGGGCTATCATTACAATGCTGTCGTCATCACTTTAATTCAGAAGACGCTTTCCAAATTCATGTGACAATTTATTTTTAGCTTCTTCGTGCAAGGTCAATGAACAGAATGTTATGCAACATAATTACATCAAAAAGCAACAATACTTTTGATACATCTATTCATGAATCGCGACATTCACTAAAATGCATTGTATGTTGATGCATTTCCTCAGAGGAAACTGCTAAACACAGTATAGCCAGACTGTGAGACACTGAGAGGGGTTGAATTTCACTGCACCTGAAAATATAGGTTACGAATACCTAATTTCTGCATGCTAAAGTTGCTTACGTCGACTCAAGGTACATTTAGAATACAGACCGAAATTGACTTCAGCCCGGCCAAATATGTAAGCGTATAAATACAAAATATTTCCTGTGCTTGCGGGGTCTTTCATGAATATGTATACAGTGCTGAATTATATTTGTTTTGTCGGTATATAAGGGCATTCAAGGCGGGTGTGGCTAGAAAAACAGGAGACGCTCACTCCTCCCGGGCACCTGGTCTCACCTCTGACTTTCAGGGGTCCATGAATGCCCACTGTGGTACATTGTTGTTAGTGCCATGCGGTTGCATGTATATCAGTACGACGCCGAAGTACATGTTTACTAAGCTCCCTGTGCAACTTATTCTACAGTTCTTTAAAAATATTCTTGACTTACCTCTGAATAGAAGATCTTCATATTTTACATGATATAAGCGGCTCAAGGCCCGATATGCAACTCTTTGCCGGTATTTTAATTTGACGTTATTACTGAAAATGTGACGTCAATATCTAGTTCTTTACGTGAAAATGAAAACCCCGGCAAAATGTAACATGTCGGGTCTCATAAAATATGAAGATCGTCTATTGTAAACTGTACGTTTACATTCTCTACCCAGAGTTCCGTGCGCTAAAGTCACCACAGTAATGAGTCATATGTCTGGGTAGAGAATGGTACGTATAGTTTCTTCAAGGATGATGAACTAAATCACAAACATAAATTTTCCCGTTGAATTAAAGTAGAATCAGTGACTTACATCACATCCCGAAATTTAAAAAAATTCAAAATAACTAAGACAGAGACATATCGTTTGCATTAATAGGCTATTTTCAAGTAACCGGAAAGTACCGTTAAAACCTAGATTTAACACGTCAGACTACGGACAACTGATTGTGACGTCATACTTGGTAGCAAGCATAGACGTTATGTATCCAAAGATAAGGTTATTACGTCATAAATAAAATATAGCCAAAGTATGCAATGTCCGTAGTTTGGAAATAACTCGGAAATAGTCTATTAGCTCTCTCTCTCTCAATTTCCGTGCCCCCCCCCCCTCCCCGTTTTTATGTCTGACGAAAAGGGAGGGGGGGGGGGTGAAACCCGCTATCCACCTCGCTAGATCAATGCGGTCCTCCTGGTAAATAAATTAATAATTTACTGCGCTGGTTCAATGAGTAATATTTTCAACCCTAAACCCGAAGGTCAAAGGTTCGCATTACGTCAATGTCCGCCTTCTCCTGTCCTTAGAATCAGACAATGAAAAGCGAGATCCCATGTCATGGTAGATGTAAACATGTAAAGATGTCACTGTATCGGCTGGTTGGGGGGGTAGGGGGGTGGTTCTGATCTTCTTTTTATCGGTGGTGGGGGGTTGTAAGGCACATAGTCTTATTATTACGTCAAATTTATTCAACATAACTTCAAACAAGTGCCATAACAGTGTAGGTGAAATAACATTGGGCAAAAGGTGAAGAATGATCAGTCAACCATTGTTGGAATATTTAATATCAACATATTTATAAAGAATATATCGATAACTTCGAGTCAGTTTGCTTAACAGACAATAGACGAGGTATATATTCAATACTTATTTTATTATAATTAGGATTCGTTAAATGTATTTGTCTTTATTTTTGTATACATGTACCTATATCATGCATTACGCCAGAAGCATGCTTTTGCTTTAAGCACAAATAAACCGCCACTATGCAATAAAATTGGCATTTGAAGACTTTAATCTACAAAATTCAAATAATAGTTTTATGATTATTTCATTATAGAGACACTTCTCTTAACGAACGCCTCCATAAAGTTGTCATATGCAAAAATGATTACTTTAAAAACTTTTCTCTTTAACAATTTGCAAAATAAACCTTTTGAAAAGGACATCTTTGAAAAAAGGCCACCTTTATGCTTTCCTCTAGGTGATATTTATATACATGTGACTACATAAATTGTATATAAGTATATGTATATTACATATTGAATATATTATAGATGCGTATTCTGATCATTTTCATTAATGTATATTTCCCCTTCGTACATAAAAGGTATGGCTACGAAATCATTTCTATTATTGAATTTGCACAATAACAAATTATCAGCGGGACTGTCTGCACTGCAATTATGACACGTGTCTTGTGACGTAACATTTACTGCAATGTCCTCTGCTAAATTTGGTCCCTTTTCTATTGCCCCTTTTAATATGTCATAATTGTTATTATTATTAAGACGTAAACCTGCATGGTGTTGAGACACTTCCGTATTTTTTGAGTCGTTATTTATAGATGGATCGTCATTTTCATGACAACTGGACGTTTTGGTGTTTGAATTTCCCACACTGTCTTTCGTATCGCTATTATTTTTCGTTGAACCATGCTTTGAATGGAGATCTGTTTGTAGACTATTAATTCCAATTAAAGTATCACGTCTGTCCCTTTCGTATGGTGGAGACTCCGTCGTCCGAATTTCTAAAGGAGTGTTCGAATCGTCATTCCTGATGGTACTTCGTCGTGAGCGGAGTCTATGTAAGTAATCACTCGTATCATCATCATCTGATTCATCATCGTCATCCATGTAGGAAATATCGGAATAATCCACATCAAAATCCCCACAGAAAGAGTTATCTCCCTCAAAAGAACTCCTCGAGGAGGAGGAATAAGAGTAATCCTGAGCGAAGTGTGAAGTGGCTGTGTTTGGAAGGTTGAGGAGAGAGCCAGGCGAATTCAGCAAGCTATATGCATCCCAGCTACTCAGGGAGGAGGAGGTACTCATTACGCTTCGTCTCCCTTTGGTTAAGCGCTCCAATCCATGATTAATACAAAATTCTTAAAGAAGATAAAAATGAATAAATGAATAAATGAATGAATGAATGAATAATGAATAATGAATGAATGAATGAATGAATGAAGGTGAGAACATATGACATGGAGGAATAAGAGTCCCCTCTTTGATAAGGTAAATGCAACATTCTACTACGTGAAGAAGCTGTGAAATAAATAAATAAATAAATAAATAAATAAATAAATAAATAAATAAATAAATAAGAAAAATAAATAAATCAATCAATCAATCAATAAATAAATTTATCATAAAGATGAGAACAGGTGACATAGTTTATTAAGTGTATCCTGTTTGATCACGAATAGCTACACCTGTCATAAATGCGCATAAAACTCCACAAATCAGATTCCTTGGACCTTTCATTATTTTCGAATCTTTTTTCCATTTATTTATTCCATTCTGTATAAGGAGGAGAAGGTGGGGGAGGGGGTGTTAAATCGACCTTTTCATTCATGTGCATTGGAGTTCGAAAACTTTTAGATTGGTTGTAGAGAGACACACTTCTCCTAGGAATGGAATTACAAAATTACAAGACAAAGTAGACAAAGTATTATAAAAATTAATTTGTTCATTAATTACAATAGTATTTATTTATTGCTATCCAATAGTGGCTAGTTGTAAACTTCAACCCCCTCTCCCTCACACACACATACACACTTCAAACTCGGTTATGCTATGCTATGGTATGAGCTTAAATGAAGGTCCCACGATGTTTCTGATGAGTACGGTAGTTTCGTATTTTCTTTGGCAAAGTTCGCCTATCAACATGAGGGATGATATCTTTGTCAGTGTCTATAAGAGACGCCTTGTGTCAAGGCCTAGGGAAATACATTCTTATTCGGGTCAACCTGATCGCCCTCATTTTTGGTACTGACCCAAAAAATTCATAATCACCTCTTAGTAAGGAGAGATATAGTGTTATTTGTTCGTCTAATAGTACATACCTTTTGCAAAAATAATACAAGGATTTTATTTCAGCTTCAACCAGTGTATATCTATTTTTCCCGAGAGTGCCGCGGAACGTTTTATATGGAAATTGAAAGCG